>JAODFW021478158.1:0-21847 GCA_027575235.2 Palythoa mutuki
GTTCAGCTATAAAACGTTCGGCCTCTCTGCCATTTCCACCGTAAGGTGTAAATACAAGAGGGCTGAAGGAACCGTGTCTGGATGAATTACAACATTCACTTTCATGTTTGCTAGTCATTACTAAGCATGGCTGAGGCCAGTAAAGCAAGAGTTTTAAAGTTCATTAGCATAACCGACGATAATACGACATGGTAATAATGCTAATGAGGAAGAACAACATAAATTGCCTGGTTAGTTTCAGTTCATGTGAAGTTGGACGTTTGACTTAGGTTTCAGTAAGATGACGACGGCGTTGTGTATGAAACAAAAATGTATTGCATTATTCCTTGATCTCTTCTGGTGGATGCACAAAATTAATATTGGTTATGCTATTCATAGTTGTAAAATCTCCTAAGGCGATCATGTAAGACTGCTGGAACAGGGGATAAAAAAGATTTTTTTGCAGCGATGAGTTTTTTTAAGAACCAAAATCTATTATTGCAAAAAGGTATTATTTGCCACTAAACAACCATCTTTTATCGTCAGTCCTTACATCCTTGGCCGTGATCATACCTTGTGTGAAATTCGACGCCCTTATCTTAGCAACGTTCTGCGCAAACTCCAGTCTTGTAGGAAAAGGATGGGTGGGGGTGAGGGAGGGGTGGAAAGTTGTAGGAAGACTCGAATATTGTCCACGGAATTCCTAATGTTGTTTAAAGACAATGAGATACAAGCTCAGGACATTCGAACGTTGCAATTAACAGCCAAGCAGTATTTTGTTTTAGGTTTTATTTAGAAGCAAGGGTGTTACAGCATAAGATTACAAAGTAGTTGGCTCGTACAGCAAAACGTGTTGTGAAATACTCGCGGGAGGACTCGCGAGAGGATCCGCAGGAGCCAGTGATGGGTTTCAAGCTGCTGACCAGTTTGTTGCACATTTGGCATAAGATCGAAGTGGGAGAGCGATCTTCCAGATTTTAGCAACCTTAAACTCTGAAGTTCAGCATTAAAAAACTTTCCAGAGTGTTAATTAATCAAACTTGAAAATGAATCCTTACAATTTTGAAATCTGTTTTAATAAACGTATGTTTCTAAAATAAAACGTCGGTGATATCCTTGTTCATGATATTTTTCAGCCACTACAGGCGAGCACTAAGACCACACGGGTAGCGGGCATAACCCTTACACCTCCCTTTGAAATCTTGAGTGAGTTTGAATATTAGTCGCTGTGGACACCTGTACTTTCGGTATTATTGGGCCTCATCATTACTGTACTGGTAGCAAACAGACTCTGGTTCCCAAGCCAAACGAATAAAGTAAAGTGTAACGCTCAGTGTGGTATGTGGCTGTAAACAATAAAATCTAGAGCCCACCTGGTAACATCGATGCACTATAACTGAGATCTGGAGCCTGTGTTTTAGCAGGCCGTGCTGGTCAAAGCAGTTGCCCGCAGCTACTAATATTCAGGCTTACTATATATTTTTTAAGGCAGTTGTTAAAGGAGGCCGGCTGGCCGTGCAGCCGTAGTGCCTATCAGTAGTGGCTGCAAACTGGTATGCATGTGCAGGACATGTGATGTTTGGGAGTTTCTTGAAAATCAGTAATAGGTAATACATAAAGTTGAGGACTCATGAAACACATTAAATTTTTAGAGTGAGGGCAACATTACACTGTCTCCAAAGTGTGGTTAATGATAGTAGGGAATGCCTAACAAGTTATTTCTTAAATTCGTTTGTAGTTTGGTACCTTAAAATAATTTTACTGCCTTTTTACAGGAATGGCAGGAAAAACATGATTATCTGGAATATGAGGTAAGTGTAAATATGATTTTTTTGGAATGAGAATTAGGACTCAGTTACTTTGTTTTTCCCCTTTGTTTCAGCAGCATCCGCCTCACATTAAGTAAAAGAATGGGGCCGAGTCCAATTTGGTAGAAACCACGCGTAGTTTGGCCAGACTGAATGATTGAGTTGCCCAAGCATTTAAGCTCGGGTCGTAAACTCTTAGCTTGTGAAAACCGAATTTCTGAAAGGAAAGTGTCGAGTGGCGTGGACTTTAAACAATCAGGGAAATAGGCCATTTCCGCATTACACTCCACTGATGATGAACGCAAACATCAAGTCGAGGCCAAGTGCTATAAAAAAATACAGCAAATGTTAGCACTTAGCCTCGACTTGAAGATTTTGTTTGTGAGCAGTCGAGCGTAATTCGGAAATGGCTTATTGCCATTGGTCAAAATAACAAATATTAGCCATCATTAATGGAAGGACAAAATTTAAAAAACTTAAAATTTGCAAAGGAGTTGGACAATAACATTTATAGAGTTACATTTCGCTCTTTCGGGCATTTCAAGTAATATATCAAAAACTCGCACTTGATCACCCATTCCAAACACTAAGAAAATAATGAAGTCCCAAGGGGCGAAACCGGTGATGAAACACGAAGTGCGAGTTTTTGATATGACGGGCATGAAGATTTTTGAATAACAAACATGCAAACAAGACAAAATGCGAGAAGTGTCACTGGAATGCAATGCCTATTACTTGCGAGGTAATTATTCATATTGGGTTGGGTTTTGATGATTTTGAATTCAAACATTTCCGTCACTTTTCTTTTCTGGAAGAAGCAGCGCAGTTTTGAGAGCTAAAAACTTCGGAATCAGATGTAAATCACATTCTGTATCAAAATAGCAATCATCGGTTTTGGACAACGGAGGAAAGCATAACAGAAAAAATTGTACGGGATTGCAAGACACGCGTGCTATTAGTCTCAACTGCTGGACTAAACAAGTTCAAGATGGAAGTTGCAAAGCAAAATGACGAGTAATATATCGCCCAAAGACTGTTATTGAATTGTTCCCGTTATTAGACGCTATCCAGTATAAGAGAACTATGGCGATAAATGGTATGGGTTATCAAACATGAAATTAGTCATTTCACTTTATTTGTACGAGTAAAAGTTTAGATTTTCTCCTAACCCTAACCCTTACCACTAGGTATCTCTGCAATTTCAAAATGCTTGTAAACACTTAAATCAAGTTTTTAAGCGCATGTTTAAGAATTGTTGTTAGTAAGAGTTCACTGTTTCCATGAGTTGTATTTAATCAATAGAACATCTCATTAAAATGCAAGTGTTTGATCTCAGATGAAAAATCGTCACAGGGTGATACACACTTATCTTAGTGCCACCAATCATGCATCACTGGCTGCCGTCGTACTTTTTACTGTAACTCTAATATGTGTGTGTGTGGTTTTGTACAGTACAAGAGATACAGATCACTTATCTTACTGCCACCAATCATGCATCACTGGCTGCCGTCATACTTTTTACTATAACTCTAATATGTGTGTGTGTGGTTTTGTACAGTACAAGAGATACAGATCATACGTGAATGTGCTCAAAGGATCCAAGCTGGAAAGCAGATTAAGAGAAAAGACACATCGCTCCGGCAGGTCAGAATTTGCCAACGGATCACTTTTGATGCAACTCAAGCGGCGCAGCTCTCTCGGAAGCACTGATCTATTGGGTGGGGGGTTACAAACGAGACTTAACAGGGCAAGCTATTTCATGGCAATATACAGATGATATTTCATACGCTGTAATAGCAAAAGTGCAATATTTGAGGATTATTTCAATTCTAGAATGATAATGTTGCATATCCGTTTTCTAAACATTTCAAAGTCGTTTTAAATATTCTCTATCAAGAATTTTGTTTAATACCATCTGCCGTTGGATTTATGCGGAGTTTTTGTGAAGGAATGGCAGGTGAAAAGGTAAAGTGTTCACCCACAAGACACTTCGGATTTCAAACCTAGTAAAGTAGAAACTATGAATTTTTTAGAAGAAAAATGTAAATAAGTTAAAATACGTCAAAGTTTTGTATAATTTCCCCAGCAGAATTTATTTTTTGTTTTAATATAAGAAGTTAAATGCAGCGCTTTGCTGAAAAGCCGACATTAATAGTTGTGAATGTTTGTAGAATTGCTAACTTATGTTGAATGGTCTGTGTGGTTTGCCAGGTTTCTTAATTACTTAAGAGACTGTAGTTCAAAAATCAAATTAAAAATGACATTTTCGGTTTTGAACATCTTCACTATTGCTATAAAGAAACTTTGAGCGCTGTATCATAGTAACAGTACCTTATGGTGGGCCATGGCGGGGTAAACTAATCACCGATACACAGGATTCATTAGAACAAGACACACATGCTTTTTTATTGTAACAAAAAAGTATTGGTTTAATTCTTTTTATATCTCCTAAAATGCTGTTTTTTTTAAAAAAAAGATTGAAAAACCAATTTTGTTTTATGCATCGAATTCTTGTATTTATTGTTTTTATGTTATTGTTTATATATTATTACCACTATTGTCTTGGTTTTGTTATTATCAGTTATTTTTATTATCATTTATTATTCTTATTTTCTTTATTATATATTTACGCGGTAATTTGCTTTCATTGTTTCTTTCCTTTGCATTGCTGTTATGTTTATCCAGAGGTTAAGTTTTCAGCAAATTTTGTTTCCAAGTGTAATAATTTTTTGCATGTATAAAAAACGCCACAAAACAACAACAGGTGCACGCCACTTCACTTCAATACAAACTTTCGCGGAACCACGGTGTTGTTTAAACCCGTTCATATCTTTAGTTATAAATATTTCCAATGCAAGATCCCCCCTCACGACTTTCTCCTGGCAACCCGCATTTCGTTGGACTCAGTAGCACAATCTCTTCCCTGTCCGAAATGTATTCTGAGTTCATATCCATCGAAACTATATAGGAGAGTATTAATAACTAACAGTCTTTGATTGGTGGATTGAGACAAAGGTTTCTTGACATAAAGTGAAGCCAGTTTTTAATCGAGTGGGTGACAATTCAGAAGGCAGTTAGTCCTCGACTCTCGATCGTTCGCTGTTTTAACAGCAAATGTGTGTTGTTTGAATAGGAAGTGATGGTGTGTTTAGAGAAAAGAAAGCACGTTTGAGGTAGACAGAAGTCGAAATGTATGATTTAGTACTGAGTTTAAGTTTTGGCATCAGTTATAATGGCATTAGTTTACATTCACGAGTCAAACTTGATTTTTTTTATAGTTGCATGCTTGAGACTTTAAACAAATATTTAATATCCACTTTATAACATGGAGACCGACCTTCCTTCCTTGTAGTGCCGCCGCAAAACAATTTTTGGATCAAATAAAACTTTTGCATGTGGCACGTGGCATTTGTTAGTTATTTCCAGAGTTTGAAATTTCCGGCGCGTGGTCATCATAAATTTGCCGTTGCTTGGTTTTGCGCCATTCCCTACTCATGATCAGTATAAAGAGAGCGACTGGCTCTAGCTGCACCATTCTCTACTCCTGATGAGTAAGGCGACGCGCAGAAAATTTTGAACTGTGAAGGTGATCAAAATAAGTCGCTTAAGATAATCAATTTTAACTACTCTCTGGAATTGTTAGAGTAGTTTTAATACACGTTTGAGAACAAGAATTATTTGTAGCAGATAAATCCACTTTGGAGTGAAAGCTTTAGTGAAGCTTCGCCGTGGCAACAGTTAAGCATGTTAACATGAAATCTCGCCATATTATGCACACAGGAAACAAACTGATTGTCACAGAAACAGCTTTTCAGGTAGATTAAACTATTTAAGATAAAAAACAAGGTTTGTTCTCCAAAATGTTTTGATAAAAATCTATACTTTGCAATTGGGAGTATTGCCCAGTATCATGACCAACTGATTCCCAGGACAAATGTTTGTTGAAGTGATGTGGTAAACGTTAGGCAACAAGAACAGATCTCGTCAGTTGATCAGCAGTTCGCGTTTTTGGGGAAACGTTATTCTGACGTTCCATTGGTTATTCGCTAAACGTTCTCATTTTTTAACCGATTCTGCACGCACACACGCACGCACGCACGCACGCACTGATAAATATTAAACCGTGTGATAATAAATCTAACTTGCACCTGCACTTGGTAGTGATCAAAGCTTTGATAATATGCACCAACTGGAGAAACATAACACATTGCAGTGGAACACCTTGTCACTTCACCTGTCTATCTCTTTCCGCACCTGTCCATATTTGTTGTTTTTATTATCGTAATCATGTTATCTTGCAATTTTAACTTGTGATTAGTTTTGTTCTCCTCTTCGTTATATGTGTGTGTGTGCACGTGTAGCGTTTAAAAAGTTTGTTGTGCTTATGCGCGCGCGAGTTTGTCAAGGTATTATCCGTAGGCAAACACCGGTGGAGGGTTACCGTTCGTTTCATTCGGTAGTCAAGTTTCTGACAGGGTTCCGCTGGCTAATACTAAAAGGCCCAAGCGCATTTCATGCTGAGGAATGAATGTGGGCGACCAAGCGAACGTTCTCATTTATCATTAACAAACGTAAGGACAATGAAGTTCGGCAGATGTAAATGATTAATTTTATTCACAGAGCGAATTACGTCAACGTCGCTTACCAGTTACAAACACACCTCTAAATACTGACGTTTTAGGTTTATGAAAGAAACTCCGAACAGGCAGAGCGTGAAAATTTAAAATTTTAAAATGTTCCTGCTGAAGCCCAGGGTTTACCGGAAAAAGTTTGTAAACAACTTCAGATTAATATTTTTTAAGACAATTTCAATCAGCGAGCCTGAAAACTAAATTCTAACTCTTGAAAGTATAAAGTTTTTAAAACATATTTTTTACAATCATAATTCACAAAAAATAAGTTTTAAGACTTACTTTTTTCTCACTGTCGCTACGTGATGTTATTTTCATTTGAGCTTTTCGGGATTAGAGTCTTACGCTTACATCAAACTCATTGAATGTTTTCATTTCCTCAGTTAAACTTTGATTATATTCTTGAGTAACTTTCATAATATTTGCATAAATTTTCATTCATCAGTTACCGGAGTGCTATTAAACGTGCATTTTAAAAGTCACGTGATCAATGTATATGGAAATACGCCAAAGCGGTTCCGAATATAGCTTCATATATGAATTTTACGGGTGGTGTGATTACCAGTAAAATACTCGCGTCTATAGAACAAATAAGTTTATGTTTCTGTTGTTTTTGTGTATGTGCTTGCACTTGTGTTATATTTGTGTTTTTGTGTGGTTATGTATACAATCTTAACTGTGTCCTCTTTTTAATCTCAAGTCGGTAAAACCCTGAACTGGTGGATAGATGGGTTTTACCTCAGTCTACAACTGATTTTATATCTGTACATTTGATCTTTTTTCGTTTTACGTTTATACGTATTGTGTGTTTGTGATTTGTTTAATAGATCCGCCAGCAAACGTTTTCACCCATATAAATGCTTCTAATCGCTCGTCATTGCCATTGTCTCTCCGTATTTCTTTCTTTGTACCTACTGCATACGTTCTTAACTTCCTATTAAGGTTTATCATTTCATCCCAACTCCTTACTCGTCTGGCAATAGTCTGTCTAGTGTGTTGTGCGTCACCAACCAACACGTTTCGTTCTTCCCCACTAGCGGTGCACCCGTCCCTGCAACTTGCCTCTGGTGACTGCCATTACACACCGACTGGGTGATCATCACCACCTCAGGGAATGGTATTACGCCATGCGGATTGATCAGTTGTCGCCCGTTTTCTCCCAGTTACGTGCATCACTTACTTGCATAATGCCATACAAATATATTTAGTGCAGCACGTAAATTAATGACTAACCTAGCTGCATAGCCAACTTCTAAATTCAAATAATGCTAAATAATGGATTAAGAAACAGCGAATTAATGATTGAGAAATAACTAATTAATTGTTCAGAAGTTTTTCCCAGTAATGAGATAGATTTTATTTGAAAAGAAGACAAATGGATATCGTTCTTGGTAATGTTTAGGTATGGAACAGATAGATAAAAAAATTATAAATCCTGAAATCAGGCAAAATACCACTATTTATTAGAAAAAAAGGCCCTTATTTTTTGACTATTATTGTTAGAGCATTGCAAAATATAAAATTTTTGCTGACGAGACGCAATGTGATTATAGTACGATATAGATTGGAGATTACATTAGTTTTCACTGTGAATCAAAGCAGTTGTATATCATGTGGCACAACGATGTTCGGACAGATGTTATTTTTATTCTTCACTTTTTTACAATCATTATTGCCGGTTCAGTCTGAGAGAATCGCTCACCTATAAAGTGTATATGTCATAAAAATAGCAAATTGTCTGTTAGAAAGGCTGTTGAAAACAAAAGAAAATGTTTATTTTATTCAAATAGCTTGTTTGGTTCCCGAGATATTAACGTTTTTTAGATATGACAATTAGGCCAGTTGTGACGTCAATTCCAGAACTCGCAGCAGCCGCAGCAGGGATTAAAATACTTTTTTAACGAACTTGAAACTTGGCACCAACATTGTAGTTATAGAAACACATTCAACTATTTGAACTTTGAGGTTCCTATAGCAACACATTCAGTCCCAGGACACTTATTTATCAAGTAAACATTTTTGTTTTTCTGTTACCAAACATTTTTCATTCAAACAACTTAGTTGAGTGACATCACCTGTGGTGGACACAAAAACAGGTTTTATTTTATCTTAGAGTGCCTAAAACCGCTTTTTTCTTCAGCGGGAAGAAATTACTGGGACTGAGATTGTTGTCATAGTAATAATGTAACATACATCAGATGTGTTTTTGTTAGTAAAACAACTGTGCAAAGTTTCAGGGTCATTGAACATTTGTTTCAGAAAATTTAACTGTTTTGTAATTTACTTTCCTAATTTGCATATTTAAAAAAAACTTTTATATTTCAGGAACAAACAAGTACTGACAATTTCAATTTTACCGATATATACCTTTTAAAATACCATAGTGCTACCTTTAACCAAATGAGTTTCCTGGTAAACTCGCTTTACTCAATTTAGCTTCACCAAGTCGCTTTTTGAAATTACGTTACATCAGCCCTTGTCCCTGTGAGCCGAGTTGGCTTTGTTTCATCCCCTCCCCCTCGAATGTCAGCTAAACAATCGATTTTCAAACTAACTAATCAAATCGTGGTTTCTCTTCTTGGTAGCTGAGGCAATACAAAGATTTTAAAACTCGCCTGTGTTTAATCAATTTGGTGGCATGGTTGGAATTTTGCAGACGTTCACATGGAGGGCACCTCTTTGCTTAAAGAACTACGAGAGTTGTTATCATTTACTGGCAGTACATGCTTTTTATCTCCAGTCTTGAATATTTTCCACAATATATACATTCTACTGGATACAAACTGTGCTTTAATCAAGCTTTATTTATACTAAAATGGAATTTAAACGTCGAATATCTTTGTTTTTTATTATTCTATGGACTTTGACTCCAGAATTGGTTAATGTTAGATACTCTCTGATGTTATGTTAACTAAAAATCGATTTTAAAACTAGTAGGCGTACTTTATAGGCGTACTTTAGTAATATTCATCTCCAAACAGAATTCAAGCACGCTTTTCAATTTTATTGCAATTAAATTCTTTCACAATAATGTAGTCTTTACAGTCATGGCGCTAACAATCCAACAGCTCACATAATTAGTAAATAAACAAAGAAATTATACCTTAACTTTTAAGAAATAAACCAAATCAATAAATCTTCTTGTGTAATATTTTAGCAAGGGATACAAGATTCACTGTTTTTAAAACTCGAGGAATGAGGAGCTTGCGATGTAAGAAATGGTGTGGGAAATACTGACAGCATCAGTTTGTGAATATGAAAAGTGGAACCGAGGTTACAGACAGCATCAGCTTGTGGGTTTGAAGAGTGGGATGGGATTACAGACAGCATCAGTTTGTGGGTGTGAAGAGTGAACCGAGGTTACAGACAGCATGAGCTTGTGGGTGTGAAGAGTGGAACCGAGGTTACAGACAGCATTAGTTTGTGGGTGTGAAGAGTGGAACTGAGGTTACAGACAGCATCAGCTTGTGGGTGTGAAGAGTGGGATGGGATTACAGACAGCATCAGTTTGTGGGTGTGAAGAGTGGAACCGAGGTTACAGACAACATCAGCTTGTGGGTGTGAAGAGTGGGATGGGGATTACAGACGGAATCAACTTGTGGGTATGAAGAGTGGGATGGGGATTACAGACGGAATCAGCTTTTGGATGTGAAGAGGGGGATGGGATTACAGACGGAATCAGCTTGTGGGTGTGAAGAGTGGGATGGGGATTACAGACGGAATCAGCTTGTGGGTGTGAAGTGTGGGATGGGGATTACAGACGGAATCAGTTTGTGGGTATGAAGAGTGGGATTGGGATTACAGACGGAATCAGCTTGTGGGTATGAAGAGTGGGATGAGGATTGCAGACGGAATCAGCTTGTGGATGTGAAGAGTGGGATGAGGATTACAGACGGAATCAGCTTGTGGGTGTGAAGAGTGGAACCGAGGTTGCAGACAGCATCAGTTTGTGGGTGTGAAGATTGGATTAGGGATTACAGAGAGCATCAGCTTGTGGGTGTGAAGAGTGGGATGGGGATTACAGACGGAATCAGCTTGTGGGTATGAAAAGTGGAACCGAGGTTACAGACAGCATCAACAACAACAACAACAACATTTATTTATACCAGAAAAAAACAAAAGAGAAAGTAATACATTAAATTTGCATCAGCTTGTGGGTGTAAAGAATGGGATGGCGATTACAGACGGAATCAGCTTGTGGGTATGAAAAGTGGAACCGAGGTTACAGACAGCATCAGCTTGTGGGTTTGAAGAGTGGGATGGGATTACAGACAGCATCAGTTTGTGGGTGTGAAGAGTGAACCGAGGTTACAGACAGCATGAGCTTGTGGGTGTGAAGAGTGGGATGGGGATTACAGACGGAATCAGCTTGTGGGTGTGAAGAGTGAACCGAGGTTACAGACAGCATCAGCTTGTGGGTGTGAAGAGTGAGACGGGGGTTACAGACAGCATCAGTCTCTGGGTGTGAAGGGTGAGACGGGGTTTACAGATAGCATCAGCTTGTGGGTATGAAAAGAGGAGCCGAGGTTACAGACAGCATCAGCTTGTGGGTGTGAAGGGTGAGACGGGGGTTACATACAGCATCAGCTTGTGGGTGTGAAGGGTGAGACTGGCCACAAATTGGTGCATAGAACGTGCTTTTGTTTTGTGTTGCTCAAAAATTTTACATATCCAAAAAGGAAGATTTTTGAGAACTTGCTGAATTTTAATCAATCTTCATGGGCTCTGTCTATTTTTGAGTACAAATCTTGAAATGTCATAAACGCAAGATTTGGGTGTTTTTTAGCAATTGTATTGAAAAGAGCGACTACTGTTTACTAGAAAAACGTTTTTTGGGGCAGCTAAAAAGCTAAAAATCTTAATTTCTTCAAATTGTTAAACCTTAAAATTTTCGATCTGAGATTTTGTGTTTGAAAATTCCATGTGACCAACGCACTTTAACGTCCCATAATATGAAGATGTGAAATTTTACGTTGCCCCAAATAAGGTTTGTGTATTATGTAATGGCCGCTTTTTCTGATGCAGCTGATTAATTTTTGAAATCTCGCGTTTTTCGAAAATTCACGATTTTCACTCAGAAATGGACAGAGCTCCTGAAGGCTAATTAAAATTCAGTAACTTTTGAAAAACTTGAGATTATTGGACGTGAATGATTCTTGAATAACAGAAGCTAAAATCACGTTCTATACACGAACGTATTGCCTAGCAACCATACTTACATAACACGGGAGTAAGCCTATGACGTCATATGAAAGGTAAAAGTAGGTTGAAAATGGACATAATTCATGTTTTACACAATCTGCGTTTTATTTCCGTTTCCAATGGCCTCAGTCAACTGAGCAAAACAAAGGTTTGAATATTCATATATCAGCGGTTTTGATGACGTAACAGAGTTTATCAAAAAGACGATTTTAGCCAATCGCAGAAAAGCAAGGTTGAAAACGTTTCCTAACCAACTCCAACACGCTTCCAATGTAGTCAATAAAGATTTTGTTTCTAAACTAACTTACTAGAGCCTTTAGAAGCAGAAAATAAACTCAAAATGTGCAAAAAATCAGTTTCAAAAGTTTTAATATAAGTCAATTTTAAACGTACTTTGACGTTTCATATGACGTCATAGAGTGACATCACCAAAGTGTCCTTCCTATTTTATGTAAATATGGTTACCTGGCAACAAATTGGTGCATAGAACGTTCTTTTTTTTTGTTCAAAAATTACTCACCTCCAAAAACTGAGCTTTTTGAGAACTTACTGTTAACCTTCAGGAGCTCTGCCTCTAACCCTAACCCTAACCATGAGTAGTTCAAGTGGCAAATCGTTTGTTTCTATGGGCGATTGATTGGAATTTATCTTCGCTGACTTGTGGAAAATACTGAATTTAGCAATGTTGTACTTTGTTGGGCGATCTGTCTGATTTGCTTAAATCTGAAGGCAATATGTACATCTAAGGCAGTGCTGGAATGATGTGACGATTTGAGTGTGGTACACAAACAGTTCTCTTCAGTACTCTTGACATGAAGACTGGGGTGGGCAATATGTACATCTACTGCAGTGCTCAAATGATGTGATGATTTGGGTGTGGTACACAAACAGTTCTCTACGGTACTCTTGACATGAAGACTGGGGTGGGCAATATGTACATCTACCGCAGTGCTGGAATGATGTGATAATTTGAGTGTGGTATACAAACAGTTGTCAACAGTACTCTTGACATGAAGACTGGAGTGGGCAATATGTACATCTACTGCAGTGCTGGATTGATGTGATGATTTAGGTGTGGTACACAAACAGTTATCTACAGTACTCTTGACTGGCGTGGGCAATATGTGCATGTACTGCAGGGCTGGAATGATGTGATAATTTGAGTGTGGTATACAAACAGTTCTCTACAGTACTCTTGGCATGAAAACTGGGGTGGGCAATATGTACATCTACTGCAGTGTTTGAATGATGTGATGATTTGGGTGTGGTACACAAACAGTTCTCTATGTACAGTACTCTTGACAGGAAGACTGGGGTGGCCAATATGTACATCTACTGCAGTGCTGGAATGATGTGATGATTTGGGTGTGGTATATAAACAGTTCTCTACAGTACTCTTGACATGAAGACTGGGATGGGCAATATGTACATATACTGCAGTGCTGGAATGATGTGATGATTTGGGTGTGGTATACAAACAGTTGTCAACAGTACTCTTGACATGAAGACTGGGGTGGGCAATATGTACATATACCGCAGTGCTGGAATGATGTGATGATTTGGGTGTGGTATATAAACAGTTCTCTACATACTTTTGACATGAAGACGGGTGGGCAATATGTACATCTACCGCAGTGCGGGAATGATGTGATGATTTGGGTGTGGTACACAAACAGTTCTCTATGTACAGTACTCTTGACATGAAGACTGGGATGGGCAATATGTACATATACTGCAGTGCTGGAATGTGATGATTTGGGTGTGGTATACAAACAGTTCTCTACAGTACTCTTGACATGAAGACTGGGGTGGTGTGAGTTGCTGGTGGTGGGAAGAAATAGTGTAGGGGATTTGAATATACAAGTGCAGTACTTCTGAATGGAGTTAAAACACCAAGCCTGGAGCTCGAGTTAAGGGTGGCATAGAATACCTGTAATAGTGAAGGGTGCGATGAAAGATACAAGCAAATCACTGCAGTATTTGTTCGTCTGAAGGTTTTAGTTGAGTTTAAACTTTAATGATGTTGTAACGATTAAAACTGACTGACTGACCGTGGAAGCTGTGAAGAAGATATGGCATGGGCTTAGCTTACAAAAATTTATGAATCAGTACGGCGAAAGAATATTCAAGATTGACCAAACGCTGCGTGAAGTTGAAACATTATTCGACATAAGCTGCATTAAAGAGGACCTTCGCGCCTTCCAAATCGATATGAATACTTAGTATGAGGACGCCCAGGACCGCTGCCTGTGGAGGCGTGCCCTCCTGGAAACCTGCGAGCTTAGGCTCAGAGAACGAGCCGCAGAGCGACAAATAACGAGGCACCAAAGGGCTACGGGACCCCTATCGCCATAATTGACGGGGACCTTAACTAACTAACTAACTAACTAGTAACTAATTAATTATTCACAGTCGCGAATCGGTAGGTTCAGCGGACGCGATCATCCACTGTCCTGTTATAGAATTGTTTTTAAAAACAATTTTTTAGTAGATTTAAAGATTATCATAAGAACAATTTTAAACATATTTCAAATATTAATAGTAGCCATAAACCTCACTTGAAACAACACTAATTTTTCAAATCGAGGGACTTGAAAGAACCCACACACTTGTCGATAAGGTAGGGTTATGACCCGGTGTTGTGGTCTGTCATTGGTCGCAGGGGCATTTATCCTTCAATAATATTGTAAACTGCGAAATGCAGTCCAATCCTAAAAGTTACCGTATACCTCCAGGGGTGTTTTGCGTCAGAACGATACAGTGCATCTGTCTTAAACCGTAGATACCTAAACCCATTCAGTTTATCAAATTAAAGCTTATAGAGCTGGCATTCGAGTTATATTAAAAATTTTGAATTAAAATGAAATTTTAATGTTTCTTTTTCGTTCTCTAAAAACGAGCGACAAAGTCGCCATTCGAGAGTTCCAACTCAAAGGCAATTTGTTCGTTTTTCCTAAAATTTGCACAGTAGCTTCTTCAATATATGAAGAACAAAAACGTGTCTACGTTTTCTGTTTTTCGTAAAACCTTTTGTTTTAGAACAATTTTTGTACGGTCTCTAGATTTTCTTTAAACCCTAATTCGAAAAAGCGCCGTAACGTTTCTCTGCAATTGAATGTAAAAAAACCAGACACGTTTTTAGCACTTTTCTTCTGGAAACTGGCAGATTAAGTAAATCATTAAATATCAATAATCGCTTAGACTTGTAACTTTCGAAAGGCGATTTTGTCGCTCGTTTTTAGAGAACGTAAAAAATCTAGAGATGGATAGATAGTTTATTAGTTAAGAATTTGCAGCCAAAGGCTGAAATGGTCTAATTTTACAAGCAAATATGATAAAAATAAGTACAATCAATAATTAGACTAGTAAAACTCATTCTTGTTGACTGTAAAATCTTGATTAAAAATTGATAAAACTTTTTTGGCAGCGCTTTGTTAAACATTTAGAAACGGCGAATTCCTTCTTACTTCTAAAATTGTATTTACAGGCCATTTCCTTAGGTAAAAGACTATGGAGCCTATGATCATCATTCGTTGATCTTTGTAGGATTCATTTTAATTCAAAAATTTTAATTTAGTTCGAAAGCCAGCTCTATAAGCTTTAATTTGATGTACGGGTTTAGGTATCTACGGCTTAAAACAGACGCACTGTATCATTTTGACGCAAAACACCCCTGAAGGTATACGGGTAACCTTAAGTCCCCTGCGTTTTGGGTTAAAAGTTGAACAGCCGATGTTCATGTATATTGATGTTTAAAAGACGATTATAAAGCAGACTTATGGTAAATTTTAACAAATAAACGACAAATTTCAAATCCATGGGAGATAGGGTCTTTCACATTTAAAAAACTACCTCTTTTGTATGAAGAGAAAGCTAAGATTATTTTTATATTAGTACAATAGACTTTGCAAATGTGAAAGACACTATCCCCAATGGACTCCATCGTGTGTTGTATATAAATTACCATGCACAGGCTGTAATGCTTGTTATATCGGGGAGTCAACTCGGCATTTAAGACACGGGCAAAAAAACATGTCCTCGTACATTTATAAACACCTACACAGCTCTGATTCATGTCCTTTTGTATGTTTTGAAGAATGTTGAAGAATCATAATACGATCTTAATATGAAAGAAGCACTGCACATCCTTTGGGAAAAGCCCTCGCTTTACAACCAAGTTCCGCATTTCAACATTTAACTCCCAATCTAATAGGCCACTCATTGTATTACTTCTGTTATTGGTATTTTTGATGTTTATCAAAGTAGTTAATTTATACCATACCCCCGGCATTTCCCTGGAGTTTCTGGAAAGTTTCTTTGAGCTGTCATAGCTAGAGGCTTATATTATTGTTTGCGGCTTGCTCGCTCATTATCATTTATCTAGTTTAGAGAAAACACCCGCCCTCCCATCCCGAGGGGTATTTCATTTCATACTTCAATAAATTATTTAGCTCAAGCTTCCCGACTCTTGTTGGTATTAATTTATTGTAATTGTGTTGTTTGGCTTGTCTATATTATGTACACTTATTATGCACTTGCATGAAAAAGGAAAAGGTTTCTGCCGAAACATGTCTATTAAACTGAAATTTGTTCATCGTCAGAGAGAGAAACTCTGATGTGTCTCAGAGGAAATAATAACAGAACAAATGTTAGAAAAAATGAGATGCCCCGAGCGGGAATCGAACCCACGACTCACCGATTTCATGACTGGTGCTCTACCACTGAGCTACCGAGGTAACTACTATTTCCTCTGAGACACATCAGAGTTTCTCTCTCTGACGATGAACTACTTGTTCGAAATGTGTCGTATGTATATTACAAACTGAAATTTGTTGTTTATTTGTTGAAACGTTAATTTCACTTGTAAAAATGTTTGCAAAAGTTTCAAGAACCGACCAGCAGGCAGTAGCCACGTGAACGTTTTATTGACTATTTTGTTTTTAATTTCTAATCTTTCTTCATTTCTTAATCTTTCTTACTTCATTTCATAAGTATGAAGTGAGTTCTAGGATCCTACAACGCCAAGTTCTTTCCCTCTTCTGCTTGAATTCCTAAATTTAAATAAATAAAAATCTCCTGCACAATCTAAGGTAACTAGAATCTTTTCCCCTCTAATCCCCATGCATTAATATAAATTTTAAAGCCTGCATCATACTGGGGACTATAATAACTGCATCCGTTATTAAACTCACGTTGATTGCTACTTTGTTGTAACCTTTCGCGCTATTTTGACATCCGCAAGCTACGTTAAATCAATACACAAAACTTTTGATTTGATAAGAACCTGTCGACCGTTTAACCACGTTCAGGTTAATATGTATGCAAACAGCTGATGTTACAAGTTCAATATTAAAGTTCGACTCTCAAGAAAAAGACAAGAATCAAACATCCCTCTCACTCTATCAACACACTTATGTATCTCAAAAGCATTGGCGAAACATCACGCAATTTAAAATCACGTATTAATGAACAAGAAGACACAGCAATAGTAACCCAATCACTAAACAAGAAATTCTTATTGTTAAATACGAAACAAGTCGAATTCTTTCCAATTCTCATTATCCTTATGGAAATTACCCAAAAAACCTTTTGACGGTTTAAATACTCTGCATTTTCAGTTTGCAAACGTCAACCTGAAGATGACCAAATGGTCGACAACAATTATTATTTACAGAACTGGTACCATTATCAATGCCTTTTCTTTAAAATTGTAATTAAAACGACTAGCTTTCACTTATGTTGAGAACCAAAAGAAAATTTTGACAAAGAATGATAAAACTGTACAATTTTCTCAGGGGTTTCCTGCTGCTACAAAACTGAGAACAAAAAATATTACTGATCTGTATAACGTGGTTTGACTGATTATAGTTACCTTCTCAACCTCCAGTGACGTACACATGGATAATGAACGTTTCTGCTGTGTGAGACGGATTGTTTAACCTTTACGAACAAGAAACTTCTGGTGATAATAAAGAAGTGAACGGTTTCAGATTTAGTCGGTAGTGATTTGAAAATTTCCAACCCAAGGTTGCCATGTTTTTCAAATAACTGCGTTCGGATGCTTCTTAAATTTGTTTCTTATCAACAGTTTAGTATGTTTGAGAAAAGCACAGTGGTTCCTAGACTAAATTTGAATTTATAGTAATAAACTAATGTCTTATATCCACTACTAAATACCCGCTCAACTATGTTTTAATATGAAAAACTGGCCCACAAATTTCAGAAAAAAAAATCCGGCTTTTTTATAAAAAAAAGTTTCATAGTACTACGTTCTCTTTAAAAGACTTCCCACTCCTTCAGTCTTCATTCTCTTTAGACGTTCTTGAATGTCAACTTCTTCCTCGAAAAAATGCACCAGATATGGTTCTGTTAGCATCGATGCAAGAAATTGTTCAAAAGAAATCGCCCAGTGGAGATCCAGAGCTCCAGATGAAGATGCTCTATGATGATGGGAATTCGTACGATCTTCATGATGTGATCCTAAACTCGAGTCAACTTCTGCGACTCTTTCAGAAGACAGCCGAGGCACGATGCCACATCCGCCGGACTCAGTACTAAGAATGTGTTTTAAACTTGTGTTATTCATCCCTAATTCTCCTAAGGATGTTGATGGCATATAGGTAGTCTGTTTCACATTAACAAGAGTATCATCTGCTGTTTGCCCACAGCTTACTGCTTTTGATTCAGACTGTAAAACCTGTTCCTCATCCAGTTTGCTACACACAAGCTCCAGTGTATTCCAGTCCACTGCTGAGCGGTCAACGTCAACTGGTTCTGGACTGCTGAAAGCATCATCGCTTCCCACATACACAAAATCCTCTCCATTATTACTGTGGCCAGGAGTTCCAATCGAGGATTCCAAGCTGCGTGCAGCATCAGCGAGGGCTTCCTTTACCAAGATAGAACTCTCGAGTTCAGAAGCAATACTAACATCCTCGTTTATCATCACTGGGTTGTTAAAAGCTGGTAAAACAGGCTGCATTTCCAACATTCCTTTAGATTTCTTACTAGGTCCAGGGTCTTTCTCCTCTAAATGATCGTCCATAGTGAACGCTGGAATACTTGATGAGCTGTTACTTTTAAGATCTTGTTCTTTACTTAACAAAAGCGAACTTGTTAACTGTGTCTGTCTTTCAGACTCATTTCCGAATTCCCCCAGGCTTAGTAGAACGTTACCAACGGAAGCTATCGCTTGATAGAGCTGCTGTTCGTTTGGTTGGTCACGAAACAGGGAGTACATTGTTTTCCACAAAAGAATAAACTGCTCCTGCAAATTTTAAACAAGTAAATAACTTAAAATTATGAACGAAGTCGAGGACCAATAGACGGATAAGAGACAGAGGAAGAAACAGAAAGGTGGTCGTTTCAGTAGCTACTGTCCTTAATCTACGATAGAAGATAACGCTGTGTAAGCAGAATGAAATGGACAGAACAAACTAGCACTAACGTTTTTTTCTAATTTGAAGAATTGTTGGTGTATACGAAATTTTAAAGTCAGGATACTTCTCTGTTTATAAGTTTTCTAATAAAATCAGAAGTTTAAATTAATTGAGACCAGATATGCTATGATACAATGACTTAGTTTAGTTTAGTTTTCCAAGCTTTCGCCGATCTACGGCATCATCAGGGAATGAAGATGGAATCATTGAAGTAAAACGTTTATCGGGCGAGGTGTTTGGCGAGATAATAGAGGTTCAGTAAACAATAGGACAATGGGAAAATGGCTGGTGTGTAAATGCGGTAAAAATAACTTTCAGTAAATAGTTTTTAAAAAAATGATTTAATGCGTCTGCGAGTAGGTACAAACTTGAAGTAATGTCGATAAACAAATTATCATCGCCGTGGGAATTTGTGAAAGCTGTAAAAATAGTTAGAACAAAAGATCTTTTCTGAAAATAGAAATACAATTTTAAAAAAGGTCAAATAAGTCAGAATAGAAGGTCTTTGAGTTCGGCGCATTCCTCCCTAGAGTTGATTTCGGGCTTAGAAGAGTTAGCTAGAGACAACGTATCAAGTTTATTGAAACGAGACGAAGCTAACAACAATTGACAAGAAAGAGAACAGTTAACAATTCCTTTCAGTTTACACGTTCTACTCTTTTATATGTACTTTAAAAATGAACGAGTTCAAGCCAACAGTCACAGACAAACTGTATTTCTTCCCATACACCAGGCTTCTGCACTGAATCAAGCTTATACCTGGGGACCTGGGACCTCTTCAATAAAGATTCGTGAGTATGAATCCCAGCCAGTATATGCGTCGGTAGTTTTGTGGACACTGGGGCATTTCCCAACCCAGAATCCTACACGCACTTGGCCTTTATGTACTCGTTGGCAATGCCCCTCGATGTGGCGATGGCGGTGGATGTTGTGCACGGCTCCGTCCATGTAAAACACGCCATCTATGGGCATTGGGGCATTGCATTCTGCTCCGTTGAATGTGAAGTACCAACGGCTACAACACCCACTGCACCCAGTGATGCGAAGGTTTCCGTCCCAATAGACATGGAGCGTTGTATCGCTTCGAGTTTTGTTGAACATGCAATCCTGGTGAAAATATTTTAAAACAAATTACATTGATTCATCGTCAGAGAGAGAAACTCTGATGTGTCTAAGAGAAAATATTATCAGAACAAATGCTGGAAAAAATCAGACGCCCCTAGAGGGAATTGAACCCACGACTCACCGATTTCATGACTGGTGCTCCACCACTGAGCTACCGAGGCAACTACAGTGGGATGGGCTGATTTTAAATATTGATTTTCAAGCATTCGCCACTAGACCTCTCGGACTGGGAATTACTTCGGTCTGTTCAACAGAAGTAATTCCCAATTCGAGAGGTCTGGGGGCAAATGCTTAGAAATCAGTACTTAAAATCAGCCCATCCCACGAAATGCAGTCGTATGTATAATTATTACAAAAAAGTATTGGTTGCAATGACATTAAGCCCTGAAGCTAAAAAGGGGCGATTGCCATAACGTTTTTGGCGAGACATTGGATAAAACTTTAGATAAATCAGAAGGTTTTTATCGGAAGAGCAGAATGGTCTTAGAACTTTGTAAGCAGTATTATTGCTTCAAGACCTGTAAATATAACAACAATCTTGTAGTGTATGATAGAGCAGCACGAAACAAATGCAGTTATTTCAACACAGATGTGAAGTGATCGTGTCATGTTGAAGTCTGTTTAATATATATTTAGCAAAAACATAAACTATAAAGAGTCACAGTCGTCCATTTTTTAAGATCAGCAAAATATTTTAGAGCCGCGTACCTTTAACATTAAATCGTTGGTAGATCCTTGTACAGTTGTTATTGTAAACAATCCACTTTCTTCCTTCCCAAAAGTTTCGCAGCGACCTTGTTTCATATACTTTATTTCCATTAGGGTGCAATTTGATAACTGTTTTGATTTATGACATATTTTCTCAGAGCCTTCCGTACTTAGAGAGATAAGTGGGATTTTGCTGGTTGAACATTTCGTGTTGTCTTTGGTATCAACAAGCCAGTTTTCGCAGTCCTTTTTACCTGTTCGAAGAGAATGAACTCATAACTAAGATAAAATGTTTATTATTTTGACTGATAACATGATAAAAAGAATTATGTTTTACATACTTACAAATGGAGTCACTCTGATGAAAATTATCTTTAGCAAACTCAAGTTTTAAAAACGCAAGTATATTGATTCACCACTACAGAAACTTTAAAAGGCTGGGTTCTGGTTATCAAACGATCCCAGGACGCAATGCTATTGTTTATGTTTACAGAATGTAGGCTCTGAATTTTATGACTAAGTTTGTTTAGGTGCATACTGTACAGGTGCATTTTTTCGTATTTTATATCACTTTTTTAGCCAGCTAGGTCACCCAATGAAATCTTTGCTGTAAAATAAGAAAGGAAAAAACTGTAATCCGAGAAGACCACAGTGGAAGAGGCCTGTTGTCAACACCGAACGATTTAAGAACTGCTTTGCGAACAAACTAGTTTCCAAATATGACGTGTCTACCTACTAAATATAAATTAAATAATTTAAGTAATTCATGTTGTTATGATACATTATCTTGTTATTATCATTTTAAAGAGGATTGTTGTTGTTGTTGTAAACTATATAACCAGAGATTAGCATTTGCCGTATGGATTTCAGTGATTGTTTGGATAACTGGAAACACTTCTTTTGCAGTTTTCGGAATGGGAAGCTTAGCCAAGTATCACCAATGATATTTGCTTAT
>JAODFW021478159.1:0-13960 GCA_027575235.2 Palythoa mutuki
GTCGATTATCGGTGAAAACTTTAGTGCTCAAAAATGAAAATTGCTCAACTGTGTGGATGTTTCCTAGGTAAATAATCTTACAGATCTGAATAAGGTTCGTACAGAGTGGAAAGCTACTGAAATAAATAATCGTACAGTCCCAAATAAGCACGTATAGAGTGGAAAATTTCCCCAAAATAAATAAGCGTACATGTACGCTTATTCGGGACTTCAGAGTAATCATTTGATCATTCAGTTTCAAGCTTCGGAGAAAATGTTGTCAAGGACAAAATGCTCAAAATATTCTGCTAAATTCAAACTTAAAGTGATCGAGTTTGCTGAGAAATCAAACAAAGCGTTATCCGGGAGAGAGTATGGATGCTGAGAAAATCAAAACAATGCCAAAGAACAAGTGTGCAAATCGCGGGAAGCCTTGTCAGAGGCCAGAGCTGGAGAAACATTTGAAACAATGGATAAAAGATTTAGCTTCATTGTCACACAAAACTTGACACGACTTAATGCACTGATGATTGCAAGTCAGATGAAGATTGCAGATTTCAGGGCAACAAATGGCTGGTGCACTAAATTTATCAGGCGAAATGGCTTTCTTATTCACCAGAAAACAAAGATTGCTCAAAAACAGCCTGATAATTTGGAGGACAAGATCACAAAGTTCAATTCCTTTGTCATCAAAAGAAGAAGAAAGATGAACTATGAACTCCAAAACATCAGTAATATGGACAAGACTCACGTGTGGTTTGATATGCCTGTAACAAGAACGATTGATTCTCAATTATTGTTACAAACTTAGTATTTTTGGTATTTTCATCTTGCAAAATATTGAGGTCGACTTATACACGGAAACTCTAAAACTTGCGCTTTCTTGGATGCAAATTGGGGGGTCGACTTATACACAGTGTCGATTTATACACGGCAAAATACGGTAAGTTTTTAAATGAGAAAAGATTTCGATCGAAGACTGAATCTCGCCAAGTATTTTGATTCCTTCAAACCAATAGAAAAGCACATGTTTTGAAATTTTGATTCAGCTGATTACTACGATTATTAGGATCGTTACGATTACGACTACAATTACTACAATTATTACAACTACGATTATTACGATTACTACGATAGTTACGATTACTACGATTGTTACGATTATGAATACAAACTACAACTATGACTACAATTACGACTACGATTACGACTACGATTGCGACCACGATTACGACTTCGATTGCAACTACGAATATGTATATTATTAACACGTAATCACACAACTTTTCTCATTCAATTTTGAAATAATTTAATTGCACTCATGTGTTTTTCAAAAAGCTCAAATTGCATTCGCCCCAAGGGCTCCTGCAATTTTGATACTTTTTGAAAAACCCACTCGTGCAAATTATTTCCAAATTGAACTCGAAGACGTGTGATTACCTATACATAAAAACCGTTCAACGAAATAAGAACAAATTAAGAACAAATTGAGGCTGAAATCGCCAAAAAATTAAGAACAATGAGCCTCGGCAACATTTACTGGTTCTTATAAAAAAAGCGTGTAGTTGGATATCTCCTGTCACATCTTCTCTGTCCCTACTTCCATGTTGCCTGCCTACTCTTGGTGTCCTTGGCACCGCGCCCCCCTGCTCCACCCTGACTGGATCTCGATTTAAAATCTCGTTCCACCAAATCCGTGGCCGCAAGTTCCTCATCATAACTAAAACGTAGCAAGTTACACTCAGTCGGGTCTGGTAAGTCATTTGCAGAGTCAATCTAAACTGCCTGGTTACCCTAGTTGCTAAGGTGCCAGTCTGCCGTGCGGGAGGTTTGAGATAGAACCCTACCGGACCTCTACGCATGGTCTTAAGAGAATGGAGGAAAAGATACTGCCTTTGCTTTAACATCTGGATATGGTTAGACCTTCACGTCTTCTCGAATAAGAACGTTAAACTGTAGGTCCAGTATCTCGACAATCTATATTGGGGGACATAAAAGAACCCGCACACTTGTCGAAAAGAGTATGGGGTAGTGATCCCGGCGTTGTGGTCTGTCTGTTTCATTGAGAGCATTTCTTAATGTTTCAAATATATGTGAGCCGCTGTAGCAGAACCCTGTATTCACTAGAAAAGCGCTAAAACCTTAGAAAATCGGTGAATAAACGCTATATAAATGTTAATTATCACAATTTTAACTGTAGCAAAACTATAGTATAAAACGGAAATTTAGCACTGATTCCTTTCCAAGTTTAAACTTGTTGCTCGAACTGTTTTAGTTTTTTGTCTCGGCGTGTATAGAAAATTTTGGCAACCCAATGAGTGCAATGACATATCAAAACGATCTGAACGCTTTTTCAAGATTTTTACAAAGGCATTCTTCTGTTTCTTCTTGAGACAAATATTTAAAAATATGAGTGACGATACGAACTCTGTGTCTTGAACTCTAGGAACAGATTTTAGTTAAGAAAACGTTGGTTACTCACAGCACTTCATAACTCCCCATAGCATCTTTCGATGGGATCTTGTTCCATCTGACACTGAAGGTAAATTCACGATTAAAGCAAGGAAGAACTTTATGGTAAATTTATAGACACAATTTTGGTATGTTTTGAAGTATTGACATTTGAATCGTAAAACAAGATAAGGAATGCCTCCTGTCTATCTTATTATATAACCCAAGATTGGCTGAGAACGAAAAGATTGTGCATTGAAGTTTTTTTTTCTGAATATAACTTTATTAAGTTCTGCAAACTTACAGAAATAGTCCTACCATTGTACTTTATACAAAATAAACACAGATAATCTTAGCATCTTACATTTTACATATGTTAGTACTAAAGTAAAAAAATATCTTAAATAGCTGACGTAGGCAAAGATGTTCACTATCAGAATATCACGGAAAAAGGCCTCCATTTTTTAAAAAATTCTACTAGTTTTCCTTGCTGACTTGCTGACTCTTTTTCTAGTAAATGGAAAAATTTTACTTTTTCTTTATAAATTGCAAGAGTTGGGTACTCTATACGAAGCTTAGACAAGAATTTTCTTGTGCATTGAAGTTAAATGCACCACTGCCTCGGTGCCCTTCTAGGTTGGGTCGTTTTAACTTTAACCCTGGGTTAGGCCATGTTAAGAAGCTTTGTTTCATCAAGGAAATATTAATATTTACCCTGCAGATAATCGTACAAATATACTTTTCAGATTTTTAAAGCAAACAAAATGTTATCCCAGAATTGCAGCCCAAATCAGTTTCTATAAGGAGACATAAAAAAATAGAATTTTAGCGGTAATCAGGATTTGAACTGGGCCTGTCTGCCTACGAGAAACTGGTTACAAATCATGAGTACATGCACGTCAATCTCTTCTAACATACACTTACACAAACATTTTCAGATTTCACTGCTCCCTGTATAACAACCCTTCTCTCCAGCCTCACAAAAAACACACAAAGGCAACAAAGAAGATCACTTCTAATGTTCTACTCCGTAAAACCAAATTTTAGTAATGTCTCTTCAACTCCGTATTTCTCACCAAAAGAATGAGAAGATTTACTGGCTTACCACTGATATTAAAATGAAATTTAATGACTTTTCATCACCCCAAGTCTATTTTCCACGACTCAGTTTAACATATTTAAACATCGCATAGAAGCAACTGCAATAAATTAGCTGTCTTGAGTACTCTGCTGGTACCTGTGATACTTTATGTGTACTACAGCAAAAAATATGTTCGTGAACGCAACACGTGCATGTGCAGCCATGACTGTGCTCTCAACACAATTTTGCTCAATAACAAGGGGGACGTTTGAAACTTTCACACAGAAACAGGCAAAATTTATATCGAAATTCCATGACCTTAGTAATTTTTTCCAAAGTCAATGACTTTTTCAGGCGTAGGTGAAAATATATTTTCGAATTCCAAGACTTTTTATAACTTGTCATGATCTTGAGAACCCTGATTCAGTACGAGTAGACAAAGCAGAAGGCAAAAAATAGCAAGAAACAAGGCCACAAATAAGTAGATTAGCAACACAACATCCCAACAGTAAACCATACGTAGCTCTCCAAACAGACAGGCAGAATTGTGTTAGCACGTAACAGGGGTACAAATCTTGTTTTCGATTGGCTAACAGGGAATGTACGAACAAATCAACCTAATTGCAAAGTTGTTACGAGGGCGAGAATAAGCCTCTTGTCCCTATTGAATCAGAAAAACACTACTCACTCAGGAATTTCTCCGTTTGGTACTACAATACTCAGTGTGTCATGGACCAAGTTATACTTCATGATTCGATCAGCAGAGGTAGTGGAGGTCATTGAAGGAGACGCATTAACCTGGTGATTAGCAAATACTATCAAAACTCGTCACACAAGAATCCTCGAAAGGAATAAAGACTCTTTCCACCCGAACGGCCACGCCGCCCGCAGCCCGTAGCAAGACAGGATAATCCTGCTGAGCCGTTTATGCCATGTATTTACTTTCTGTTCAGACAGAATATTATTTTACCTATAAATCAACCGTAAATCTACTGTACAACGCCAGGATTTTGTTGTTTATCGTCGCTTAAATTAACTGATTTCAACAACCAGAACAGAAAACACCACTTGCTATTAAGAATAAACCTTGTTGGGCGTCCGGAAGTGACCTAAGGCTGTTGAAATATCCGCACATAAGATATTTGATCATTCACAATGACCTTTGCACATACGAAACCATTTACCTTCGTAAAAGACACATTTTTGCCGTCTAAACAACTTTCGTGGCATCACTGATTCACGGTTTGTTTTTCTGCCTGATAAACATATACAGAACACTCTAGGTAGAGATTCTTAGAAAACAGTTCTTGACTTCATGTTAATTGGCTTATAAAAAATTATTAATATTTAAGCTCTACAAAGGAAACAAACTCCTAAAGATTTTAAAATAAAAACAGCAGCGAGATCGAAATTTTCGGAAAAAACTTTATAATTAGCAGTCAAAAAAGTCTTTTAACAAAATACATAAACGATACAAAATAGCAAATTTTGAGTTTGTCTTTAAATGATCATTCAAAATCTAGCGTAGTACTGTTTAAATTTTGTTTCACGTTTTTCAAACTTCTTTTAATATTTTTGCCCCTATTCACTGGAACACCTTAGGATGGGCCAGATTGCTGACTCCATAGGCGCGCAGAAATTCCTTTTTCATCTTCGAGCAAAAAGATCCCTCACAAGTGAACCCAGAAAACGAAAGAGACATTTTCAACAAGAGATGGTACAGAAATTCGTTTTTCCAAGCGCCCACGTAATGCGGTTTTTGAAATATATATTTATAATTGATGAAAAAGTTAAATGCATTCAAACAGCTCTTTTTGATCATTTGTAGAGCAATAAAGCTGTTCTTTTCATGTGCAAAGAGATTAACTGTTCTTTGACGAGAAATTTAAAAGATATTTCATCAATACTGTTCAAATCATATATCACTATTAACTACAAATATTTTTTTTTGTCTTCTTGCTAGGCAAAGATCAAGTGATGGTTATCACTAAGCTAGATTCAAGTTCAAATATTTAACTCCTTTTGCTCTCCATTCTGCCAAATTTTATAACCATTAATTTTATACTTCAATCGATTCTTTAAGTGGACAACTTCAGTTTTTAAATTGAAAGCTTTCAGTGACAATAGGTTAATTGCTCAAGTCAATTAGGGTCTTCATCTAAAATTATTAATCGTTCTTAGAAATATTTCTAAAACTGTACAAAAGCTATTTGCGATTTGAAAAGCTTGATAGGAGTGTTTACATACACAGTACCATGGGGCAGTCACGGAAAGTTAAAAAAACCAGATGCACCACTTAAAATAATGAAAACCCTTTTTCATATGAAGAAACTTTGCCGGTAAAATTCAACTGCGCTAGGCATCGCATGTAAATATGAGTTTTGAATTGATGCTCAATGAATGAACAAATATGGAAATAACTCAAATAAAACTTTTTTTACCTTCATTCAATATCTTTGCTTTTTTATTGGTCCCATAAAATTATTTTGCTTGGGTATTTTTTAATGTAACTCAAGTTTTGTGCGTTATAAACATTCAGTTGGCAAATCTTCAGCGTTCAACTATTTTTCTGTTTAAAGACAAGTTGTTTAACATTTTGAATTTTTTTTAACAAAACAAAACCAATGAAAAGAAAGAAACTTTATTTACGTTTCTAATTTATTAGCAATAGCCATGTTACTAATCGGGGAGACAGCTCAGATATCGACATAAAGGCTGATTATCGAAAAGAAAATATTAAAACACTTGTTAGACTGTATTTAGTGATTATCAAAAGGTAAACAATTACTTCACAACATGTTATGTGCTAACTTACCTCAATAAGCCATGGTTTAAGGTTGTCATCAATAATTATATCGTATCTGGAAAAGGTTGTAGTACAATAAAAAATAAGAAATAAGAATACAGTCCGCTTTTAAATGTTACACTACTACCGCAATCTAAGATCCGCTTTAAATAATTCGAAAATGAAAAGTCATTACGACTATATTATGACCCAACCTGCGGGCGTTTGCAAAAAAAAGAAAGATATCAAAGATAGCATGCTAATTTTTTTCATGAGCCGTAAAAACAAAGACAAGAAGTTGGTCATTACACTCGACCAATGGCGTGCGTTGAGAAAAAGAAGACACGACACCACAATTCCATATATTCAGCCAATTACGCGCCGCTTTTCACTGATAGGATGTAAAAATTCGCGCCACTGATTGGGCGCGCGCACACGCCACCTTGTCTTTACTTTTGCACGTCATTGCCTCTCAGTTAAGGAAGGAGGGGGTGGGGGTGGGGGTGAAGCTTCAAGTCAGACTCGTCTGTTATGTAAACTTTGAGGTAAATTAATGGATTTTTCGCAACATTCACAATGACTTTGACACTGTTCGTGAGTACGTATTCATAACCGTACATTCACAAACTACTCACCCATAGCATTCAAAACAATGTCTGTCATTTGCAATCACATTCTACAACGAAAAAAGAAAAGGTAAATTCTACTAATAATTAAAAACAATGGCGCATTCATAGAACCAAGAAAACCAGGGGAGATGATTGCGACCCCTAGGCCGTGAAACGATCTATCGTTCCCTGCACGTGAGGCAAAAATTTTAAAATCATTTAAAAAGGAAGCCAAGATATTTTCATTTTGTAAAGCTAAAATTGATTCTAAAACATTAATATATTCAAATCATTAGCTGTTACACTGAATTGTAAATGTATATGTATGTTATAGTAGTAACTGTACTTATTTATATTGATATTTCAATATTTTATTTTTACTTTTAGGTATCCAGCTGGTGAACAGTGACTATTTTACTATCTATTTTCAGCAGCCTATACAGTATATGTCTGTTCATATATAGGTATATAAGTGGTGATAATTAAAATTATGATAGTTCTCAGAATGATCAAAGTTTAAAAAGGCATTTTTGTGTTTTTTGGAAGTAAGAGAACAATTTCTTCTTCGCTTCCCAGCTGTAACTCACTTGGACGCTGGAGGAGAGGTGAAAAACGGTGTTGGTGGTTGTGGGGGGATCGATAGGGTGTGAAGTAAATCTCTTTACTCATTTAGAAGATAATGAGTCAAGACATTTTCATTTCGTAAAACTTTTAGTTGATTTTAAAGCATCAATATGTTCAAATTGTTAGTTATTTCAAAGTTGTAAATGTATTTTATATATATACTAGTCATTACTATATTATCTATACTCTTTAGATATTCTTTCGCAGATATTCTTTCATTACTAATTAACTCAGAAGATAATCTGCCATTATCCACCTCAGTAGCTCAGTAGATATTCTTCCATTTTCCACCGCAATAGCTCAATAGATATTCTTCCATTATCCACCTCAGCAGCTCAGTAGATATTCTTCCATTATCCACCTCAGTAGCTCAGTAGATATTCTTCCATTATGCACCTCAGTAGCTCATGCAGTAGATATTCTTCCATTATCCTCCTCAGTAGCTCCGTAGATATTCTTCCATTATCCACCTCAGTAGCTCAGTAGATATTCTTCCATTATCCACCTCAGTAGCTCGGTAGATATTCTTCCATTATCCATCAATATTTTCATAACAATTTTAAATCCAGATGACCCCTGCATTTTGAAAAACGTTTCGTTTTTATCAAATTAGCTTAACATTGCTTCGACCAAGGTTTTAATGGTCAAAAATGTCAACACATCAAGGTCAAGAGCATTAGTTCATTAACCTTACTATAGTTACTTCATTATTCTGATGATTTTACTTACCCGCCGTCACATTCAATATATTTCTAAAAAGTCTCGGCGTGTTTAAGTCAGGTTTATCGTGGGGTATTGAGAACTCACATTTCCAGCTTTGAAACATCTTCAGAGCAGAATGATGGATAAAAAAAACCCTTAACTTGAAAGAGAGTAATCACGCTTTTTCACATTTTTATTATTGAATGGGTTTAAAACAGTTATAAAAACTCTAAAAACACTTTATACAATTTGCAGTCAAATATGGTTTACAAGGTGTTCTACTATTAAAGTCCTACAATACTATGACTTGCGAAATTGATAACAGTGTCAAGCTGTTAATAACTTATTACTTTACTAATTTCAAAAACACCCAAGACTAAAAACTTTATTCACGGTTTGTTTCGCACATGTTTCAGAAACTGATATTCAAATAGCATGATTTTGGTTATTCAACAACTAAAGTCGAAATTATATTAATTTTGTGTTGATAGCAGCCTCGCACTATTCATAATTTACTACTTTAGTCTTCACCGCTCAATTCAAAAAAACACTCTGTATGTTCCGTTGAATTGATTTTAACGGGGATGTGTTATGGTGGGTTTGATGTGAAAATACCTCGGATAATTTGGTATTTCAACTAAAAAAGTCTAATCTTCATCAGTAGCGACACTGTTTTTAAAATATTTATTCAGCTGTTTAAAATGTATAAAATGAACCGAATTACTCGGCTTTCATATAAATTAACGACCCAATAGTATGAAATAGGCAATCTTCAATATATAATTCAACAGCATTCTAAATTTTCCACATTACAATTATTAGATTTTCTTTTTGAGAACCATCAACATACTAAAAAAGAGATTTTGAATGAAAATAACTTAATTTTAACACGTTTCTATTATGCTGCAATAATTTGGCATTCAATCTTTATACTCCGAGACAAAAGCCGATAAAAGCTTTTAATTTTCTTTTCTGACCATGCGCATAGAATTTATGTTAGAAAAAAATTATAAAGCCTTTTCACTAAAAGGGAAGGAAGCCGTGGTCTAGAGAGAAATAAACGAGCTTGATAGTGAAGATATGGTAAATTTTGAAGTTTTAGTCAATGAGAGTTACAGTTTAAGCAATATCTCAATTCGCACTTTTCTGCGTTTTCTGTTTTTTTTGCGGGTCGGGCAGTATGCAATTCTTCTTTGTGACGTACTTATAAACAGCCCACTTTACTGATTTGCTCTCTCATAGCTCTAGCTATTAGCTATGTCTGTTTCCACTATTCGCTCTCTCCATATAGCTAACCGGCTAAAAACTACATTTTTATACAATTTTTCCAGACTGTTTTAAAAATTAAGAAATTATGATTAATTTTCTCATCATACTGGATTCTAATCATTATCTGACAAGACAGGCTTAATGCACTTTTTCTAAAACAGAATTATAATAATTCAACAGTTCAAAACTCGAAAACTACGACATTAAACCTCAAGGCTTTTGCGTTACTTGAATTAATTACTCACTGCAATTCTGCATATTTTTATATAGTTATCTTTTCGATTCTTAAAAGCATTCTACTTAATTTCCTAGTTTAGTGAACAAGTAAGCTGCGATTTTATTCAAAATTCTTTAAAGTAAAATAAAGAAATCAGTGTTTGTGATTACTCAGCAAAAAGTTACGGTTGTTTTTGAACTAAGACTACTCTTAGTTGTTTACATTTCTCAAAATCTAGCAAGCTTCCTATGTTTCTTTGCGACAAGACTAAATTCAAAAAGGTTCTCAAAACTCTGTTTAAAGATTAGTCTGAAAACTAAGTTTTCTCACGGTACTGGAACTGGAAGGTCTTTCCTCTGAGAACAACTAATTTAAAACTAACAGTAGAAGTAATTTTTTTTCAAGCTGCATGTCAAGGTCGATTCAAAACACAAAGTTATTTCGAAAATTATTTCAAAAACTTAAGTGACCTATATTTATGTGCCGTAATAATATCGTTAAGCTGCCTATTTTTTACTCGGTCCATTTCTTTAACCAAGAAATTTTGCCGAGGCTCATTGTTCTCTTACAGTTACATTTTTCGCTACTTCAGTCTTAACCTGTTCTTAATTTGTTCTTATCTTTGAAACAAGGCATTGAAAACGAAACGCCTCGTAGAACAAATTGTAGTGTATACGGCTGTGATCAGAGGCGAACTACCTTCGTTGTTTGTTGAGTAGTCTTCAGGGCTTAGATTACCGTGATTCTTTTTGTGTTTTATGCTTGTATCGCTAAGTTAAACTACCCGTTTCTGTCTCAGGCCGAGTTTGGTCTTAAATTGCTCTTAGATTTTGCCTCGTTTTTATAAAGTTGTTCTTATAAAAGACGCGTACTTTTTACAACAACCGTAACTTAACTACATATGCTGAAAATGCAGGAATACTTGTTTGTCTGCCTATTTGAGTAATCAGTTGACAACCAATCAATCAAGTCTTCACGTTCAAAACTTAAATTGGGCGTTTTAAAACTTTGAGAAATCAATTTAGGAATCACTATTACTTTTCAGGTTTTCGACTACCACTATGAGCCTTAGTTTTTTTCACGGCAGCGCTAGTTACAACATTGGACGAGATACGTTGATATGCGACGACACAGTGAGAAAATTAAAAAATTAACTTAGCTACAGTTAAAATTACCGTTAAATTTTTACTCAGACGCAATGCTCTTATTTTTCGACCTTGAAGCTCAACGTGTTCTGATGTTTTTTGGCAGTGTTTTCCAAAGGTATTTATATTCTCCTAAAATTCTTTTCGGTTTTTTTTCTATCTTTTTTAGATGCCACTGCTTTTTTTTGCCTAGAAAAGCAAAGCTAACTAATGAAATAAGGAGCTCCAACTTTTTTTAACTGCAATCTGATGCAATTTGTAGACTATATATGATCTTATAATTCTTTAAAGTGCTAATAATGGAGTGAGAGACTGATAGATTCCTTAATTACTCAACACTTTCGCAGAAATGGCATTGAATAAATAACTTAATATCCATTTGTCTTTCTTCTGGTAGTAGAAAAGTTAGATTTCACAACTACAGCCATTACTAAAAGTTTCAAGAGGTATAGCATGGCGATATATTGTCGCATAAGGTATCCTTCAAACATTCCGCAAATACACGTACGAAAACAGATTATCAAATTATCAAATTATTGTAAATGGTCTTACGTTTTTTATCATTTTATATAGTCTTATATTGCGGTAAATTTTTTAGCTTAGGTAGTTATCAGATGAAGAGCCACCCTGTGGATACGCTCATAATAAACTATTATTATTATTATTATTATCATTACCATTATCATTATTGAACATCATTATTATTATTATCATTATCAACTGTCTAAACACAAGGCTAGGTTTAAAACTTAAATAAGAATGAACTTTACAGTTTACACGTAATAAAAGTTGATACTTTGGCGTTTCGGCTACACTGGTGGTCACCTTCATCTGAATAAAATTTTAAAAGGAGTGATAGTGTTTTGTGTTCGGTAATTTATGCATACATCTCAGTGTTGTTATAGCGTATCGGGATGAACAATGGTGGTATTCAGCGGAAGAAGTTCCTTTTGTCTTTTCGTGGGGTATTGAAAAGATTGTTTGCAAGGTACTTCATTCTAAGGCAATGTTGATATCATCGGAGAGCCTTAGTTTTTAATTTTTAGGCGTTTTCAACCACAGACTTTCTTTTTGAGTTCGCTTTTTGTTAAGCAAGTGTACTGACGAGATACAAGTCTCGAGTAAAAAGCTAACACACAAAAAACCGAAGCTAATGAAACGAGGCAAAACTTGTACAATTTGCGGCTATTTTCTAATTCTTTTCTTTCTTAATCATTTTTTACTTTTGTAGAAGAGGTATTGAATAATTTTCATTTGTCATCATTGTGATGGAAGAACAAATGCAACGTCACACTTACGACTATTAAGAGGATTTTTAATCAAAAGAAGTGGCAGCATGACAAAATTTATAGCTAAATATTCACCAAGCATTTACTAGAAAATACAATACAGTCTACTCTACAACCCAACATTCTTATTGTAACTTTTCAAATGCTTGATACCGAAATGGCACATACGTACCTGCACTGCCTTGAGTGAATGCACAATCTCCCAGTTCATGTCATCAAATAGTTTTTCAGTAAGCTTTTATCAAGAAAGAGAGTAAGTCTCGATGAGTGTATTTAGTGTTATATGCCAGTAGTTATACATATTTAAGTTTCTTTATGTTTAACTTTCTATAGCAAATTAGCCTTTGTGGTTTTGCCGCTTGAGGAGTAAACACTGTGTCACTTGATTGAGGCTAAAGTTGATGTCCGGCCTCTTCTGGCCAGCAGAAACTGCAGATGCAACCAAAGGAGGACTTCATGAGCTAGTTCCCTGAAAGCCCGTTGTTACAATAGGTGGAGGCTCTCCGGGGAGGTTCTGTCCTCCAACAAGGTCCCGGACCTCGTACTAACTACGGGCTTATTGACGAGTGGCAGAGTGGACAACAATCTCCGAGACTAGCAGGAAACAAACCTACTTGGAAAAAACGGTTTCTGGGTAACAGAGTGCTCATTATGATAACGAAGAAGGAAAAAAATACAACGGGAACATTACAGACGACATGAAGATTTCCAATTATAACAATAATAATAATAAATAATAATAATAAAAATAAATCTCTAAGTAATAATAATAAGTAGCTCCACTCATATTTCTATGTTAAAACAAATCAACAAACTTTCACTCAGCTCGACTCAACACAGCCAACAGAACACCGATGTCGTAAAATTTCGCTGAATGATATCAGTCATCAAGCCACCACAGTTGTATGAAGTCAAGGAATTTTAAAATGGTCGCCCAGCCGGTCGGCCATACCAAAATCTCTCAAACCAGGACAGCATCAAGCGTGAGCCCGCGAGCAACGGCAAGATTAGGCTGCGTTCTCCTTCGTCAAACACAATTAATACAGGGTTCCTGCAGCTAGCAACTCGCCAAAATTAAGACCTATTTAAGACTTTTTATGACCTAAATTTGTAAAATTTAAGACCTGATATTCCTTCGAGCTTTTGTTATTGAATGATCTGGATGTGAGTCACATGATCCTAAATGACGACATCCGTAGGCCAATAATACTTGATAAGGGGCACATCTGATCGTTCTGTTTGAGAGCTGGTGTGGAAGCGATTACTAAACAATCCGCAAACTTTAACAAATGACGTTTTCATCCATATATTTTATACAATCTGCCAAATTTGAGAATGAAAAAACGAAAAATACTTTTGAACAAAAATTTAAGACTTTTTAAGACATCAATGATGAATTTGTTCGAATTTAAGACATTTTCAAGGCATTGAAAAAACAAAATCAAAACTAAGACTTTTTAAGACTTTTTAAGACTCTGCAGGAACCCTGGGTTAAAACCACACGCATAATTCACCATAACCAGCTGCTGTTCACCGCATTTGGAAAGAATCTTCGTCATATTGAATCAATGACGTCAAAAGTGCAGCCCGCTGAAAATCATTGAACTGATGACGTCAAAAGTGTAGCCCGCTGAAAATTATTGAACCGTTGACCGAAAAAAACTGGCGACGAGATTGTGTTATTTTTGTTGGACGCAAAAATGGCTGCGAGTAGGTTTAGAAGTCTGAGCGAAGAAAATATTTTGAATGAATAATAAAGCAATTATTAAATTCGGCTTTCGTAGGATATGAAGAATTCTGCAGATCTCGG
>JAODFW021479143.1:0-13958 GCA_027575235.2 Palythoa mutuki
TCTTCATGGAACGCATCAGGTCATCGCGAATGCCCATTAACACTGTAGAAGTAGAGTGCCCCTTGCGAAACCCAGACTGAAATATTTGTTCATGTATAGTAAGAGGGAAAAAACTGCATAGTTTGGCTTCTTAAAACAACTACAAAGTTAAAGAACTGGGAAGCCAACTTACATTGAATTAACTTAAAATATTTGGTCAAAAACACACATGCACAGTTACGCAAATATAACACCAAATGCAAATATCTGGTTAACAAATACAAATTACTCTTAAAGCAGTAAATACATCGCATAAGTGAAAAAGGATAAATGAAGGTTCACGAAAACTAAACTATGATTATTCTTGAGTTGAGGAAAAAGTAGCAGACAAAGCAAGATTAGGACTTAATTAGAATCTTTTTTAAAATTACTCTAAAGCTCCGTAGAGAGGATGATTTAATATTTTTGGAAGAGAATTCCATACTTTTAGTCCATGAAAACGTATATTAAAAAGTCCATAATTAATTCTTGCCCGGAGCAGGTCACAGTATGATTGATTTGCTGCAGCTCTAGTATTATAATTATGAATATTTTATTAACGTAGTCAAAAAGACATCAATATAAGCTGGCAGTAAATTGTTGCATGTGAAATTTGTACATAAAAATTGAAATATGTTAGTGAACAACATCACATAATTATATTCACTAATTTAAACAACGGGGTTGTGAGGTCATCAGAGTGGAAAATGTAGTAATCCGTTTTACTTTTTTCTGAGATATATATAAAGGTTGAAGTGTTGTAGGGTATGCATTACCCCAAACAATAATTTCATAGGTCAGATCGAATAGGATAGATTTATGAATAATAGAGATTTATGAGGATCGTAATATCGAAACTTAGACATTATTCTAATACTTTTTTTTATTTTTTTTTACAATACTGGAAATCTGAAGTTTCTAGCTTACGTTTGAGACACCAAGGTATTTGATGTACTCATTTTGCCTTAATTGCTTTTTATTTAGTATAAAATCAAAATTATCTGAACTGGTTTATCCATTTCAGCAACACACCGAAATGCCTTTATAGTAAAATTATATTTAGAGTGTGTTCCTTTGGTAAATTCCAAATCTTGATGTTGCCAATAAAACTATCTGAATGTTGCGTTCCATTTGTCACTTTTACCCAAATTTCAGTTTTCAATTGTAATCCAAACAATTCACCCTCAATTTTAGATTTTTCTGAATCAAATCAGCATCTGGCCGTATTGAAATATTTAGTGCATTTTTGTGACCCATTTAATAATCAGATTTTTGTAAAACAAATGTAAAACAATTGTACAAAGTTTTCGTTAAATCTTGTTTTGGATTTTCCTTTCCATTCGTTCCAGAAATCCATAAAATACAGATTTGAGAATCCGGATTTAGATTTTACAAAAGGAACGCACTCTTATGTCGTTAATTGCATCACTGTTATTGTTTAGAGTAGTTATATTATTGCTCATATTAAAATAAATAGACTGGTTTAGACTGGTTTATTATTAAAAAATCACATCGCAGTAAAATACTGAACTGCGCAATTATTTAAACACGTTGTAACTGAATGCCACCAAACACCACTATTTCGGGATAACCTGCAATTCTCTCCTCTCAACTGACTATTTGAACAGTATTTCTTATTGCTATCGAATATCTCTGAATCGGGTCGACGTCAAGCTGATACTGATAGAGCTCGATTTCATGTTCTTTATATCGATATGAATAATACAACCATTTTAATATATAGCTCAATAAAATATTGCAGTTTGATTGGTTTCGAGGAGTGGTATTTATCGTTAATAGCGGTATTTCAAAATCACTATAGCAACCGTTGCTTTCAACCGAGAAAAATGGCGGAAAGGATTGCAAGCTTCTTAGTTGCACAGTTTCTGCCAGCTACAGCCACAAAATTTTCATTGCTTTATTTCAGCGCTCGTAAAATTTTGTTTAAAAAGTTTGAAATATCACTCGTGGTATCGTTGCTAAGTATCACTACAAAACAGCTATCAACTATAGTTATTACACTGAGTTATCTAAATTAATAATTAAGCACTATATATTATTGAAAACGTAAACAAAAGAATACTGTAGCCAGGTAACATGATTCGTATAATTAAGAAACTGGCCCAACTAATAACCACTAAATCTGCACTTATCAAGCTACCCATTATAACTGAGATCAAAGTTGTAGACAATGCGGAATTTACCGTTTTCTAACATAACACTGACATCTAAGTCATTGTGAGTTAGGATTAAAAAGAATGTTTTATAGTCTGTGTTACTGTAGTCGTTGTGCACTTACATGTCCATTTTGGCTGAAACTTGGTAATCCGACTCTGCAAAAAGAACCTCGGGCGCTGTCCACTTGATGGGCAGTTGTCCCTTTGAAAAACAATTCCGTGTTATATCAAGATTTAATATTCAATCTTCGTTCACTGTCTAAAATCCGCACGCGTCATTGGTTAAAATTGATCATGTGAGTTCCCGTTACCAAGCGACATCAAAGTGACAGAGTGCGTTATTACAAAATAAGCCTTGCTCGTATACATATATCACATATTAAATGAGTGCTTGAAGTTATTTTAGAAATTTTTAGAATATTCAAATTGATATCGCACGAGCGAGCGCAACAACCGAAGCACGAATGAGACATTAAATTTTAACACAAGAAAATAGATTCCATATCCCAACTGACTTTATATCATTTAGTTTATTATGTAAACAAGACTATCTTATAGGGATTTTAGTCTCTTGAGGAGACCAATTTTCAAGCCGGCGACTTTCAGTCTCTTTTACCAATCAATGGCTTCACAACCCACAAATCGATTTCCGTCCGTTTTTGGTGTTTACGTTTTCTTTTTATCTACACCAGCACGTAAGTTAATTTCGCTACAAAATCGTTACTCTTGTTTTTATTACAAATTCGTCACTCACACACGTTTTTTGTTTCAATTCACGTTTATTCGCTCACAATAATTATTCCTTGCATAAACCTCGCTGTTCTCCCTGTTATGTCTCACGCCACACCCCCTATCCCATTACACATTGACTCACTTCCACTCACGCTCCCCTAAAATGTATACTGAAATTTTATAATTCGTCGATTAAAAGTCTACGAAAGCTCATTCACTAATTATTATTGTCACTGTAACACTTTGAACTGCAACAATAAAATGAATACAAAGTGTACGTCCTTTTTTACGATTCAAATAGACCGATCACTTGCATGATGACTAAATGTTCAACAGTTTAACTCTTCGTCCTCTAGCACAGTCCTTATGGCTTGCATTGCATTCTGCGCTGCTTATAGGGTACTCCTCCTGGGGTGTACGGGTTGCTGTTTCTGCGGCGTGTCAGTCACTAACGGTTGGGTTTCTACTTTGATCTACTGCGGGTAAATAAGAAACAGTGGTCTCTCGAGATGGTGTCCTTTGTGAAGTAGTTTTACTCCCCTGATTACTCCGTCCTTTCCTCTTATCAGCTTTGTTACTTTTCCCTTCTTCCACTCTCCACGGTTCTTCTCGTCGCCGACTAACAGTGCAATCTCGCCAATCTCAGGGTGTGCATTTTTACCTTTGTTGACATTCCTTAAGGCCATGTATGTATTCTGCCTTTCATCTCTGCCATGCGTATAGTTTCTTCTCAGCAAGTCACTTATATGGCTTTGTTGTCTCTTCTCCGTCCACTTCGATGTCTTCTATCGGGTGGGCTTCTTGTCCCCAAATGATTACATTGGGCGTTCAAACCTCCTCTTCGCATGTTTCACTTTCCACGTACGTCAAAGGGCGGTTGTTTAGATGTCTTTCAATATCCATCAAGATGGCTGTAATCTGCTCAAGCTCTAGATTCGTTGAGACGCCCCACCAAGGCGACTTAGCTACGTTGAACTGCCATCAAATATTTCGTTTGGCTAGGAAATCGTATTGAGCTTCACTCTTGCGAATCCGTTGGATCTGCTCCGCTGTAGTCTTGAATGCTTATGCATTTTCTGATATCATGCGTTCAGTTCTTGTTCTGCGAGTGATGAATGCTGTCAACTTTTGCTGCAACTCTTCTGCTGTTAGGGACTTTGCAACTTCGAGGTGCAATGTTCTCGAGGTTGCGCAGGCGAATATGAGAATGTAGCACTTGCCTTTCTCTTCTTTAGATATCTTGTATTCTAGCGGTCCTGCGAAGTCTACTTCTGTAGTTTGGAATGGTCGACTACTTTCAGTGCGAAATGTAGGCAGTGCAGCTATTGCTGTCGCTCCATAGGGTTTGGTGCTAAAGGTTTTACACATTTTACACTCGTTGATAATCTTCTTCAAGTTAGATCGCAGCCTCGGGATCCATAATTTCTCTCTCATTGCTGCCATTGTGTTTGGAATTCCCAGGTGGTTCACTTCTGTGTGTTTGTAGCGTATCAGCTTGTCTGCAAAGACTCTATTCTCGATGTAGATTGGTTCGTAGCCAACGATTCTCCCCTTGCATCTCAGTTTGCCTTTGTCGTCCTTCACTACTTTCCAGCCTGGAGTCTCTAATTCACGTTGACGTTTGCTTGTACCCTCTTCACCCAGAGTTCTTCCGAGTACTTGATCTCTTCTATAGTAAGTGCCATGATCTCCTTCTCTTGTCTTTTCTTCGCTAGGCTGTTGTTCTGATGGCTTTCCAGTATGGGTGTTTGTCAAAGACCGCATCCCATTCATCTGGTTCATGCTTAGCAAAGAGGACCTTTTGCTTGGTCGGACTACATTCCTCGCTGACAATTGTCGAAGTCTCAAGCCTGAGCTGTTCCAGCCATTTGTCTTCATCTATCAACCAATCGTGACCCTCAAACCACCTCCCTGCCTTCATCTTGTCGAGCGACGCATCTCGACTTCCAAGGTCTGCAAGATTCATGTAGGTAGGACATACTTCCATGTGATCATAAGGTTGTCGACGTACGTGTCTTCTTTGAGTGATGTCACCGTCTCTTTTAGATCTTGGCTTTGCAGTTCAAGGTGATGCTGTAGTGTTGCTCCCAACATAAACGGACAAGCCTCAGCTCCAAACGGCAGTCTGATAAATCGCAGGTGTTCTTCTCTACCGTTGACGTTGGACAGGAATCTGAATGCATCTCAGTCTCTTTCGGCGATGGATATCTGGAGAAACACTTTTTCAAGGTCTGCCAGCAACAGGTGTGAAGACATACGAGTCCTGATCAGAATGCCCCCTTGGAGTGGCTGTAGAGGCGGTCCGGTGTACATACACGCTGTTAGCTAATGGGTGTGGTTTAGCACTACCGTCAAACACCATTCTCACCTTGGTTGTGCTAGCGGTTTCTCTCACTACAGGCGTGTGAGGCATGTAAAAAATTCTGTTGCGCTAGGTGTATCTGGAGCCTTCTTGACTTCACCTGTCTCCAGCTGGTCTGTGATTATCCTGTACTCAGCTTCTAGCTTGCTATTGCGAGTTAGCGTTCTCTTGACATTCTCTACTCGTCTCCTGTTAGGTTGCTCATTTGTGTTGGTCATCTCTGCTCCTGATATCCAGGGAACCTGGACCTTGTACCTGCCTTCACTATTGACAACATTATTCTCCTTAAACTCTGTAAGTACTACTTTTATTCTCTCCCCTGTCTTCTACTCCTAATACGTCTAGGGAGTATAGCTTCTCATAATGACTGTCAAGTTCCTGAGTGAACATGCACTTTGCATCGGAGTACTCTGCTCCCCCATGGATAACCCACCTAAAGGTTGTCCCTTCTACTATGGCGTCTTTGCGTCTCCCCTTGAAGACTTATTTATTCCTCATTTTACATTGCACATTGTCACTTAGAATAAGGTCGATTTGATACACGTCTGATTCAGTCTAGTAGAATGCTTTTCCGCAAACATGTGGATACTTTTCTTTTATCTGCTTCACAGTTGGACGGTTAATTGTTGTGAAATCGGGCATTTTACTTCCAGTTAACTCGATTTTGTTATTTTCGTGATTATCAAACGATTTGATTTCAACTTCGAACATAGGCAAGGATTGCTTTTTCATTCCGTTCATATAGTTACAATGTTTTGCGTCTCATAATTCATTGGGGGTTAATTTAAGCCTTTTTAATGCCTCACTGGATACAAAGTTCCTCCCTGAGGCGGTGTCGAGGAACGCCCACAAGGCTATGTTTTCGATTTGCACGGGAATTATTGCTGGTAAACGTTTCCCGGTTGAAGGGGTAAAGCGAATTAGCGCGCCATTAATTATTTTGATTGTGCTTTGTGATTTGAGCTACCATTGTTACGCGCGCACAGGCTCGTGTGACACTTTCCCTTGCATTTGAAACAACCACTGCTGCAACACTGGCTAGCCCGATGCTTCGCACCAGTACAGTTAAAGCACAATTTCTTCTCGGCTAGGAACCGTTTACGGTTTTCTACAGTGTTATAACCTGGGAAGGGATCCCCCCAGTGACTCCCCTCACAATATCCGAAATGTGGTGTTTTATCCCTGGGTGGTCCATTCGCCTCCCCCCTGCTACTATAGAAATGCTTTTCCCTTTTCTTATTTTCCTCAGCGGCTTTCCTCTACTCTGTTTCTTTTTAGCCATTTTTGAATTGACTGTAAAAGATTTGCCATATCCCAGTTTCCCCAATTAGAAAGTCGGTCTCTTACCATTGGTCCAACTAGTTCCAGCAGGTATCCAAACTTCTCTTCGTCTGAAATAGGAGATTCATTCAATCGCTTGGAGTTCCTTTGAAAGGAGTAATCTTCAACTCCGGTAGTTTCGTGTGTCGTTTCTCGGCTCGTTCCATTTCCATCTCTTTCTCTGCTCTCATCCTTACTTCCAGCAATTCCTTTTCTTTCTCATGCATCATTCGACGAAATTCTTCCTTTTTCTGGTACTTGATTTGTAAACATTCCTCCGTTGCCGTCTTGCTTTCTTCCTTGTGTTTCTGATCCATCGCTCTTTGTAACTCCAGTTTTTTCTCTACTAAAGGTGCATAAGCAGATTTTACGGTCGAATTTCCCAATTCTAACTTCAGTTCTTGCAAGTTTGTTATGAGCTCGTTCAGTTTGTCGTGTATCCTATTACACTTATTAGTACAGTCTTTAATTCCTCGTGGTCGTTGTTCTCGTAGCTTTCTTTGGAAACTTCGAGAAAGAATTCCAGCTTTTCGATTTCCTCTTTAATTTTAAGCTTTTGATCCCTTTCTTCGGCTGACGTTTCGCCTTCAATTTGTTGTCCAGCGTCGCTCATGTTCGTAGTTAATTGTTAATTGTCTTCACTCGGTGCATTGCGATGTGTTTTGAAAATCTCACTTTATCTTACCGAATCCTGGTTACGGCACCACATGTGTACAATAGTTGATTTCGCCACAAAATCGTCACTCTTGTTTTTGCTACGAATTTGTCACTCGCACACGTTTGTTGTTTCAATTCACGTTTAATTCGCTCACAATAATTAATGTTCCCTGCTTAAACCTCGCCGTTCTCTGTTATCTCTCACACCACACCCCCTATCCCATTACACATTAACTCACTTCCGCTCACACCCTGGTCGTTATAAAAACACAAAGCCCGCAGTTGAAAATGTATAGTGCAACATGTTTGATATGTTTCATGACAATATTTTCAAGAGCCCCAGCAACCGTACACTGAATGATACAAAGTGACTAGAAAGCGACTGCCAAATGATGTAAAATAATCGCTGATTTTTAAGTGTGTTTAGGTGCACTGAATATTTTGTATCTAATTTATACATACAAAGGACCATGTTTTTGTGGTGAAGACTATATTACTGAATGACTGAAAAGTCTGCTGTTTCCGTTACAAGAGTCTGACTTAGGAAAGTCAAAAAGGGTCTACAGTATTAAAAGCGCACTCCCTACCTATTTTATTTTATAGTCTTGTGATTGTTGCAGTGTATAGCACTGAATTGTACTAATCGTACTTTTATATTTCAAGTCATTTTATATTTTATAGTTTAACCATTTTTAAACTAAAGACTTTGCAACCTAGCTGAGATAATTTTACATACTCTAAACAAAACCGTACCACTCTGATAGCTGAGTTCGAACAAACAAAGAAGCATGGACATGCACCGACATTCGTATGATTCATTATTCTCTACATTTGGTCAACCTCGTGTTACCTTCTTTGCATGTCGAGAATAGTATTTGCCCCTCTCCAGCGAAAGACCAAAGTCTGTCACTTTACAAACATATCCTTCTGCCACTAATATGTTTCTCGCTGCAAGGTCACGGTGGATGATCTACAAACCCACAAATAATTAAATCTTAGAATGATTTATTTAGTAAAAATTACTTATAAGACTTCCTGAAAGCGTGAGCCAATTTTTTAACTATGGATACTTTATTGCTGCTTATAAGGTCCAGATGTAGCTTCTTGGAAACTGCTTACCCCTTTAGAGTGGAGGAAATGCATCCCCGAGGCCACTTGAATACAGAAGTTAACCAGATCATAGCCACGCAATTTCCTTTCGTCTTTTCTTTCTTCTTTCTTTTTTTTACTATTTTTCTGGCAGTTTTTCATCACCTGCAAGAGGTCTCCATGCAACGCAAACTCTAGTATTAAAGTTACCGGTTCTGTAATCGAGAAAAAAAAACAAAACAGAAAATCCATGTTTAGTCTTGGTAGCTTTCGTACAGATTTATTTTAAAAACAATTCGATTTATATGATAAAGCTATAACATAGCAACTCTAGATCTTGTGTATCAAGCCAACAGAGTTGAACGGGATGGCGTAAAAACAAGGCCAAAGCTATCCCTCTCCCTTTCATTTCATTATGATTTAAAAAATAAAATTCCTTACTTTTTGTATATTTTAAGCTTGAAAACGGGCCTCTTTCTGGCAAAGTGCCTATCCCCAAATAATATACTCCCGGAATGTCCATTTGCGAATTACACTGCACTGCTGACAAACAAAAACATCAAGACGAGGCCAAGTGCTCAAAAATACAGCAAATGTATGAGAAGTGAGCATTTAGCCTCGACTTGAAAGTTTTGTTTGTGAGCAGTGGAGCGTAATAAACGTTTTGCGGTTACTATAATTAATCTTAATTGTTTCTCAAAAACTGTAATTTTTTTACCAAATCAGTGATGAAATGACTCAACTTGTTGTTGTTATAGTATTGTTGTTGTTTGTGTAGGATTTGAAAGTAGTTGGAGCTTTATTAAACTTACCAGACTCGGTAATGCATCCCAGCAGGCAACAAACATTAACATGCCTTTCAGAGCCCAAACGTTTTAATTGTTGTATTTCAAAGCCTAGTACTGTTTCGGCCATCATATCTGCGGGACAGTGGAGAGAATACATCAACAGTGTTTAGAATTTACCTCTTTTTTAAGTTGTGTCAACTTATGTTGCAAAGGCGTACTATTATCACGTTAAATTGCACGATCACGCCAAACGAATCAAACACGGTAAAACCCAACGTATATTCAGACTCAAATATGATCCCGGTGTTATGTCAGGCTAACAAAATCTCACCGAGCAAACATTTTCAAACCAAGAAAAATCCTTTGCATCCTCTCGTCAGTTTTAATCTTGGTCCTAAGTGATATTACTACTGTTTTTTATTTAATTTGCTTGTTAACACTTAAACAGTGTCTACAGATACAATCGATCAATTGAGGAAGCCAGTCCCTGGCAAGTTGTTAGCTAACTGAAACAAAAGGAAAACCGATCGTTTAGAAAGAATACAAAACGTAAAACTGTTAGCCAGAGATTGTATATTTTTTAAACTGATTGAGAAAACGAAAATATCGTACTAAAATATAAAAAGTGATCGAGGGTTTAAACAAAGGTATAAAGATCTATTTTCTCATGTAAAAGATAATTATTTTCAGATTTAAATGCTCTTGTTAAATACTTCACCCACCGCCTCTTTTTGCTCGTTTCGCAGCCACGACAGTATCCCGTTTCATGCCTCTGAGGCCGTTCGCGCGGGCTTTGAACACTTCTCCGAACGCTCCTCTTCCGATTTCTTCCACCAAAAGCAGATATCCACGCGGAATCTCCCACGGGTCCCTATAAACAAAGAAATATGAATAACAACAGCTGGTACTAGTTATCAGTATATGAATTGCAATATGCTAATTACTTTTGACTAATTATTACAAGATTTTTTAGTTTAGGAAATTAACGGTAAACCTTAACAAATACGTTTTTTCGTCCAATTATCACACACCTAAGAGAAAATATTTCGTTCATTGCCGAAATCTTTTTTTAAAATATACATAGTACAAAAAAGTCAAAAATACCATTAAACGCCACCGTTTACTCGGTCTGTCCTCAATCTGTGTGATAGGTAACTTATTTCGAGTCTTGTTGCTACCAAGGTGCACATTTTACACGAAAAATGTGTCATCATTTGATTTTTGAATTATGAAAAAGTTACGCCCTTACTCACCCTTCTCAAATACAATGTCATGCAAACTGAAGATTCGCATAGAGGACTATTTGTGACTCTCAGCAATAAAGCTTTTTTAACAGAAGAATATGGGACGAAACTTGAACATCGCATTTTTATAGAGGAATACTAACTATTATATTTAATAACACAGAACAGGCAAACTTACCTTTGATCTTTGGCGTTCGTTCCTGGTAGCCCAAGAAATTCCGACAAAAGAATTATAAATGAGTGAATGAACAACAAATGAACAATGAATAAATGAACGATGAAAGAACAGAGTGAGCAAAATAATGAATGAGTGAGTAAAAGAGAGAGTGAAAAAGTAATGATAATAATAATAATAACAAGAATAAAAATGATATTGATAATGATGATGATGATAACGATGACAATAATAATGGCTTAATAAGCTTTGCTACAGATTAGCTTTACATCTGACAAAGAGAAAGAAAAAAAATTAGACGAAATAAACAAATCTATAGGAAATAATGCGAGTGAGTAAGGTGGTAAGATGAGTGATAGTTAGTGAGTAAGTAAGTATAAGGGGTGATTGATTAATTCGAGAGAGAGACGGTTATATACTGATACAAAACGTTAAGTAAATAGTTTTTTAAAATAACTATTCAATGCGTCGGCGAGTAGATACAAACTTGAAGTAATGTTGATAAACGAATTATCGCGTAGAAATTTGTAAAAGCTGAATTCCTACGGCGATAATAATTCGTTTATCAACATTTCTTCAAGTATATATAATATAATTGTTGACACAATTTAGAATGTAGACAATATAAATATATTGTACCTATGCGCGTAAAAAACAAAAGTCATTAAGAATAACTTCAAAGCTAATCTAGCTGCATGAGGAACTTATCAAGGTTAGGGTTATACTCTATAGCTTTATTTTGCTTAGCTTGACATTTTTCTAAAATTTTTTCGGTAGTCACTGAGAAAGCGCATGCTATTGTACCATTGAAAACGTCACTTTGAACTGGCGCTCGCTACTTTGAACAGATGATCGCTACTCCGAACAGGCGATTCGCTACTTTAAGCTGGAGATCGGGTAGTTAACACCTATAATGATCTTTGAAATGTCCTCATGTATCCACAACAATTCATATTATTCTACTCTTATATACTCTCATGTATTTTTAGGCATTATAATGTGTAAGTGAAAGATTTGAAATCAGTTTAAAAATACTTACACTTTCATAATGTTTCAACATAAAAACAAAATTGTTAAATCTTGAGTTTATGAATCTATGAATTGTTTAGTTCCAGTTGCATGGCTGTGCCATCAATAAATAATGACTTTTGGTTTTGGCTAATTACGATTTTTTACGGGAATAATCCAGCAATTAGCGGCCAAGAGTTTCTAAACACAGGTTGAGTGCAATAAGGCTGTATTATTTGTATCATTACTGGTATTAGTGGCTTCCTGAGGCCCTGTCCACACGTATCCAGATATTTTTGAAAACGGAAAGGAGATGTCTTTGTCAGTTTTCAAAAAAATACGCGTCCACACGTTGCGTTTTCAAATCGTATTCTCCCGTCCACACGAATACGCTAAAGCCAGGTAAATACGCTAACCAATAGAGCATGCGCTGTAACTAATAGAGCATGCGCTGTGGAAGAGACTGGAGCCCGCGATCTTAAGTACGACTTCATCGTATTCGAAAACCTCCGTTTCGCCCGTCCACACGAATACGATAAATCTCCATTTTCAAAAATCTCCACTCTGGAGAGCGGTTTCGAAAACCATTTTCAGTTATCGGAAACACCGTATACGTGTGGACGGAAGGCAAAAGCGAAGAAAAAAATCTCCGCTTTCAAAAATATCTGGATACGTGTGGACGGGGCCTAAGTTTCACTCTCAGCTGGTATCGGCCTGAGCCATCGAATATCATCAGCCGCCTCTATTGAAACTGGAAGCTGAATAATAACTCGACCCGCGTATGCTTATTTCATAATAAAAACTCGTTTCTCGAGCGCGAGTTGTCTTACTGTGATTGAACTGACCGAAAGATCTTGCAGCGGAGTTCAGTGGCTCTTTGACCATATTGATAGCGTAATAGTGTAGATTGTAAGACAAGCTCAATAGTGGAATGAGTTGGTTGAGACGTAAGGTCGTGCAGCTCAGAAGGCAACTGTCAAATGAAAACACGACCGATTGAACAGAACGTCGCTTTTACGAGTAACACGTAACACATGTTTCTTCGCGTTATCTGTTATAACAAGTATTCCCATACACTCTTTTTCCCGTGTGTTGCCCAGTTCATAAATGATTGTTGTTTTTTTCAGTTAGTACCCATCATGCACTGCTTATTGCTCTGGATAGCTTTCTGTATCCGCCATTCTCATTCATTTATCACCTATTCGCAAACTACGATAGTTCTTCAAAGCAAAAACTAACAATAAAGTTTTGATGGTCCGCTCGATAACACAACCACGGAATGATAAATGATAAATTGAAACCTTGATCCATCCAACAAATTGATTAGCTTTATAGTTTTTAATTAACGAACGACCTATAAAAAAGGGGGTAAAACTGAAATATTTTTTTAAATTCAAGTTTCTACCCATTGCAACTACCCGCTATGAAATTAGGCCAACACAGTGAGTATTGAAGCCTCTTGTTGCCTTGGCAACATAGAAAGCTTGGTTAAGGGTGTTAAAAGTGCCCCGATTTATAAACATTGCAGGGTAAAGGTAAACACTTTTGGCAGACTCAAATTATTTTTTACAGACACTGCTTACAAGGGTCTCGGAGGTGAACCTAAAATTTGAGTTTTTTTTCTAATTGCTTGTGCAGAAAAACAGGTGTTTTGCCTGTCAAGCAAGCTGAAAATACAAAATTCTACAATTTTTTAGGTTCACCTCCGAGAGGGTTTCTTTGGCTCACATTTGATGCATAAAGTAAGTGTTACTTTAAAATCTTAGAGAAGAGCAATGTTTACATATCTGACATTTTACATAAATTAAAACGTATATAAAGAGTTGATGTAATTAAAAAATTCCTGATGTCAAGTTTTGCATTCTTTCCGGGAAATACTAGTGCAGATGGGTTTGTGACACATTAAAATAAGGGGTAAACCAGTTTATCAATTTTCTCATCAGTACTGGGACTAAATAATCATTAAAATGTGACCTAGTTTGAAAAATGGAGAAAACGAATACACAAATTTTACCTGCAAACAGAGCTCTCTCAAATCTTTATTTGTCACTGTAATCCTCATTTGACTCAAAAGTCGCAACAAACAATTCTTCTGCTTCAATCGTGTGCAATTTGTTTTGAAATACTTGACAAAGCCAACCTAAACCAGCTCGTTTTCCGTGGACAACTTTCTTTAAGCCATCTTGCAACACAAATTTGCCGCATTGCATCTTGTGAAATTTGCGCGGAAGGGTTACCCTCCAAAATAATTATATATTTCTATAAGTCTCCAACCAGGCTTGCTTTCTGCAAAAACACTCATCCAGATTCTTTAACCTGTTGATGAAACTTACGGAAATGCAGATAGCAGCATGGGAGACCTGACACATTTGCACATTTGGCCCCTTT
>JAODFW021480116.1:0-13953 GCA_027575235.2 Palythoa mutuki
TGGGGGGGTTACCCCCCCCCCCCCCCTTGTTTCTACCCTCATTTAAAGTGAGCCCAAGTGGAAGCAGCGGTGGAAAGCGGTTTTTGCCTTATTAAGCGTCGTCAGCAGGACACAACTAACAAACAGACACAGATACCAACTTGTGAGTCTATTATACAGACACGAGTGTTTTGTCCATAAACATACTACTTTTATTAAAAACGTTGTATATAAATGATTAAGGGGCGTCGCTAGCCTTTAACACATAAAGCGCGGGTTTAATAAGACTTTTCGTAAAATAATCTTCTTAGTAGCCGAAAGGCAAATCACCGCTATATCTACGCTACGATTCGATTTGAAAAGTAAAGTATTGACTTTCAATCTTGTATATGAAAAATCGCTGAAAGGATATTAACAATGCAGAACTTTGCAATAGTTTTGAACACGTTAAGTTAAAATCAGATGTTCCCACGTTGGACGTTACAAAAAATTGATGAAACGATTGTCGCTGTACAACGTGGGCTTAAATAGAAAAACTGGCTGGCTACACCCCTAAGATCTATGTAAAACCTTTGAAACCAATAAAAAATCAGTAGTCAATAGTTCTTCTTAAGGGGACAAATGTTCGAAGTGCAAAGATTCCAGAAATAGCAATTGCTTACTTATATTACTCACTAAACTACACCGGGACCCTGACCACATATTTTTTTGTTTATTATATAAACGACAGTGTCTCTCAGAGTTTTCAGCCACTGCGAAAATCATACCTAAAGAACCTTAAAAATACATAATTTTACGTGTCGGTAAATATCACCTTTTCAGCGAATCAGTGATCCTCTTACATTTCTATAAGAACCCTTTCCTTTGCATGCAATTGAAAGTCACTTTGCATAAATTCTATGCCTACTTGGGTTCTTGAAAATTTGTTACTAAACAAATAAACAAATTTAAATAATACTCTAAAGTGACAGAGAGGCTTACATCCTGCAACAAATGGAATAAGATAAGTTTATTCAGTTGAAAGAAATTAAACATAAACACCTGACAGAAGATAGAATTTAAGGACTTGCGAGTTATTCTTCAATGGAAGTGAATGAAATTCGTTCGCTTAAAAAAATATTTCTTAAAATGATTCAATTTTCTGTTAAGACACTGTTGTTTACCGTGTTGTGAAATCGTCCGGGTTAGGGTAGTCCAGAGAAGGACTGTTCTCAGTGGTGGTGGCTTATGTTTCCACAAAATAAACTGTACGGAAGTCATCATCAGAATCAAATAAAGCCGGAATTGTATCTCGATTGAATACTAATATAGTCTGGTTTGCAATAAATGATTATTTTTGCAGTGATATGATTGATTGTTAAATTAAAATAATGTTTTGTAGTTGATCACTTTCGATCCGTCCAGAACCAGACTTTACTAGTATTCAACTGACACATAATTCTTTACTTGACTTTAACAATGATTTCCGCACAGGTTGTCAAACTCGGTCTATATGACCACCGAGAACAATCCTCCTCGGGATTATCACCTAACCCGGACGATCTCTTCCAAAATTTATGTAACAACTGTAGAAATTTGTTTCTAATTTTTATTTCTGTGCTTTTATGTTATCATATATATATATACACAAACCCCAGGATTCTTTTTTGTTGTTTTCCATAACGTTACCAAGTTGCCATTCATTGTCTCCATTCCATCCACACATTTTTTGGTCAAAAGAACAACTTGGAGTTTCTGTTGTTAAGAAAGGGTTTTTAAGCATTTTAAAGCTCATGAACTTGAATATATTTGTCGTTAATATATGTGCAGTTGTTTTTAGGGATATTTATTAAAGGTTATATTAATAAAGACAAGGACAATGACAACGATAACATCATGATCGATGTCTTCGGAGGATGGTTACGTGATGTCGACGGAACATTGACAGAGCTGTTTGGTTCATGAGGGAGAGGAATGCTTTTACAGTGCAGAAAGCAGTTGAATTCATTCCATGCACAATAAGAGAGTGGAACAGACTGCCCGATTCGGTGGCCCAGACACAGACTCTGTCAGCTCTTAAACAGAAACTTGAGCACTAAAATTGTTTATAATTATGTTTATTATTCGAACACCCAATTTTATTATAATATTTTTACGAACACTGCACCGCACAAGCACCTAACTTTATGAATTTTTAAAACCATGCACCTGCACAACGGCACACACTCGTAAGAATGCCTCACTCAGAGGGAGATGAGTAAAATGGAAGAATGGAAGAAGATGAACAATTACGCCCTTTTCAGGACTTTGTCAAATGGTACCAAATAAGCCATACTCGGACACAAAAAAACATGCTAGACTCCACGAAAAAAACACAATTAACAAGGAAACTGTGATCTTTCTTACTTTTATATTTCCAAATGGAGTCTAGCACATTCTTTTGCGTCCCAGTATGATTTATTTTGTATTTAGTACCCTGTAACCAAGTCCTGCAAAGGGCCTAATCGATTGAACGTATAAAGTAGTTTCATAATTCTCTTTTTCTTATTTGTTTTTGACATAGAAAGGCGCAACTAAGTCGATCTGGTTGATATTGCAGTTACTATTCAGAGTACACTGTAAAAATTACAAATTATATTCCACATTTTGAGCCTAGAAGTCGAATCTAGGCCGTAGTTATGAGAAGAGCAAGTACACCGACCTGACATGCCAATAAGCATTTGCCGAACGTAAACACGGTAACTGAGAGTTCAAAAAATTTGAGATTGTAAAACATTCGTATACCAACCTTGTCTGACCACCGGCTCACATTTTCCATCCAGCTCAGTTAGATCATCCAATGCAATATCTCCTTCTGCACCGGCTTTGCCTATAGTTCCTTCCACTACAAACTACAGATAAAACTATACGTATAAATTTTGTTTACAAATTTGTCTTTGCATAATAAACAATTAGAAAAAAAAATTGACATCCTTCTCAAGCAATATTCAAATTAGAAAAAAAAAACAATATTAAGACGAAGAGGAATAGCTTTTGATTCGCGCCATGCATGCACCAGTATTATCCATGCTCACCATAAAAAAGAGAGCATTTTACTAAAATTGAAATTAAGTATTTTTAGATGTACTTCAAAATATTTAAGCTAGATTAAAGCAAAAAAAAGTGTTATTAGTATTTTCAGAAAATTGTTTAAGTTTTATTCACGTGTTATGTCTAGGTTTAAGTTTAGTCGATACTTTAAATGTTTAAACAACAGTAATTGAATTTCATACTTTAAACGGCGTATTACTATTCAAAGTTGTTTCGGCGAATCTCCATCCATTTCCTTGATTTCCTTGCTGTCTCCAAGCCACTGTCTCGGATTCCGAAGTATTGATATAAATGCTAAGGGATCCAATATGTTTGCCGTACATGTGGTACCAAAACTGCAGACACAGGGTTGTTCCTCTCTTTTGCAACTCGCTAATTAATCTCGCTTTCTCTCCTTCACTCTTTTGCGAAGCTTCGATGAATATGTAGCTTCCTAAACATATGCAATAACGTAGTTAATGTTCACCTTGTTGATTTATGGCAGACATTCTTATACACAATCGTCCCAAATTCTCTTTTTAAACATAAACATGTGAATGACAAAAAATACATTGGTTACCCGACCAACAAGTGATGCTTATTGTGGTGTAGTGAAAGTAGCTTACTTACCCGACTTACCAATGCTGCTCATGGTGGTGTACTCAAAGTTAACATGGTTAACCGACTTACCAGACCAGTGCTGCTCATGGTGGTGTAGTAAAGATTAACATGGTTCTCCGATCTACGAGTGCTGCTTATAGTAGTTTAGTCAAAGTTAACATGGATACCCGACTTACCAGTGCTGCTTATGGTGGTATGGTCAAAGTTTGGGCCTGTGAGCTTAGTTGGAGTTTTTCCCACTCCAACGGACCAATGGAAATCTGAATTGTGATCATGTTCCAAGTTACACAGTCCATTCTGAAAACTGCAGGATCCTGAAAAGACATAATCATACAACGGGATTAACATAGCTATGCCACCACATAGAGGGAAAATATGAACTTGGTAGAACAAACTTTTTTAAGATGAGTTTGTCTGCAAAGTAAACGAGAAATGGGAAGGAAAAGAGGAACGAAGGGAGGGGAGAGGAGGGTAGAGGAGGGAAGAGGAGGGTAGGGTGGGAATAGAGAGAGAGGAGTTAGCAGCCGGAAATGTAGAATCTGTGTTTTTACTATTTCCCTTTTTCTTAATCCGACCTTGGGCGTCGGCTCGACAACCCTTCACACGTACTACTTTAGTGTAAGTTCCTCATCAGACAATTGTTGATATTAATTTTGTTTTGAAAGATATTTGGGAGGAAGAAGGGAAGAAAGAGAGAAAGAAAGTAAGTAAGAAAGTAAGTAAGTAAGTAAGAAAGAAAAGATGAAGATAAACCTACGATCTATGCTGTAAGACAGATAAATTAATGGGTCTCAGCAAGGCACAAAGTATTGTTGTTACCATATATGTTATTATTACCATTATAAGTCTTATAATTGCTAGTTAACAGCTTTTAAACCTATCCTGGCTGGGCTTTTTAGGCCTTAAAACTTTGTCACGAAAACGTCATCACGACGTCATCACGATGTCTTAAAATGTGTTGTTTACAAAAAAATTCGACTTGAAAAAATTTAATGAGTCCAATATTATATTTTATATGTGTGATAACCACCACCAGCTCCAGCCCTGGTAGGGTTAAACTGGTACATCTATCTTTTGTTATATACAAAAACGTTAATTTATAATTTTTAGAACACATTGCTCAAACATGTAATGACAACGAGGTCCGTTTGAGATGACTTCATTCAATGTTACCTCTAAACGGGCCACAGTCACTGGATCTGTTGTTTTGCTGTCCACACCAAAAACCATTAACAGGACATTTTCCTAAAAGAAAGGTGGGTCAGGGTAAGGTCACATGTCGACAGACCAAGACAACTTATATTAAACCGACTGAACCTGGAGCAAGCATAAAAAAAACTTTTTTTTCGACTGTACCTAGATTTACAACTGTACTCTTAGCAGGCCTTTTCAATGGGGCGATATTGGTTGAGTGGACAGCTGTGAGATTATATTTCTACCGTATTTTGAGATTTTGGCTAAAAAAGGTATATCGACAGGAACTTTTTAAGCCAAGGAGTAATTTACAAATAACGACTAAAGGAACAAGTTAGTAAACCAAGACGTCTGTGTTTCTTTGTTCAGGATATAACCAAATTTGATTAAAAAGGAAAGTGGGTCTTCTTTCTTCCTAACCCGAAAGCTGCTTTAGGTTTTTCTTTTTAGTTAGAAAACATGGTTTTGGTAATTCAGGTCTTCAGGACTGACGACAGTCCTGCATTTATAGTCAAAATACCAGAGGAATAAACGTAAATGTAGAAAATATTCATTAAGTCACTATCCACCGAGCTGGTATATACTAAAATGTTTTAGTCCTATAAAATAGGCAAGTGATCTTATTTCTCGCGGTCAATTGACTTTGCCAACTTGGTACACTGTAAGGAAGACAGTTTTCAAAGAGCTTAAAGGATCACTCTCCTTATTGTTTTGCTAAACGCAGTCGCAAACTCAACTCTTATATAAAGCAGGTAATATTCTACATTATATTTTCTCTGGCTCCTCAGGATCAAGATATTAAATTGAATTACTCACGACATGTTGATGGGAGAAGCGAATCAATTGTGCAAAATGAGTCTTTAGGCCTGCTGCAAGTCGAGGACCACGGAATACACGATCCATCCATGCACTGGAACCCTTCACAAATCTCTAAGATAATAAAAAGCCAAACATTTTTGGGAAGAAATTGAAATGCTGCCACTCAAACAGAAAAATATCTTGGAACTGATCCCAAGTGCATGACATGTATTTACGAAGACGTGTCGGCAGCTCATGCGGTAGTTGAAAAGTTAAGCCTTTTGTCGTCTAAGTCGAACCACTGACCCTGTATTGCGCCCTTAAGGAGGATACTCTATCCAACTGGTGCTAACCTACCATTGCCCATTGTCCTGTTCAGGACTCACGTGTGCTTAAAATAACACCAAGAAACGTTAAAAAAGGCCCACCGTATAAATTATTCATTAGCGTTTAGGCAAGGATTTTTAAGAACCTGATATCGCTACCTGGTAAGTCTGCATCTTGTTTAAAATACAAACTTGAGGTTTTTTAAAACTGAAAAAAGTTTAATGAGGATGTGTTTAGAACATAGGCATAGGAAACTTAGGCATAAGAACAAAGGAAAAGCTGATTCACGCTAACAATGTTATTCCCGGGAGAATATCCGTCTTTACTTCAAGAGATTAGCTGCTCCCTTAAAGCATTCTGAAATATTACTAGTGCTTTTGAAGTTATTTTCGTTTTTGTCGCATTGGTTGTTTGTTGATGTGCTGTTGTTGTCTTTGTTGCTAATGTTCTTGTTCTTTGTAAATAAGAATTTTACCCCGAAGAGCTTACCGCAGTTTCTTTCATCTGATCCATCATTACAGTCTTGGTGGCCATCGCACAGTCGATTCACTGCTACACACTTGCCATCTCCTGGGCACGAAAATTCGAGTGCTAAGCACTGACAGTGGGTCTCATCTGATTGGTCCAGACACGTATAATCACCATCACACACTTGATTTCTCTTTACACATTGTCCGTTATTGCATTGAAACTCGTCGTCTTTGCAGGTAAAATCTGTTAAGAACGTCACAAAAAGGCAAAAGATAAATGTATCGGTCTATTCTTTATAGCCTTGCTAGCCGTTTCACATATTTGTATCGTATACGTAATATATGTCGCTGTGCTAGGCTGCTCAACGCATTTGTTATAATATATTGGATCTTTTCAATCCAAAATTTATCTGCTGTCAAAAGCTTTTGAAAGTTCGAGTAGGATTAAAGCCTGCGCCGATTTTCCTTTTGTCCATCGCCTTTAAAACTAGATCAGTGATGTAAATATTCAAGGTCTCAGTTGAATGGAGTGAAGTTTTATCTCTTAGATGGGATGAAATGCAGTTACGTGAAACCAAGTAAATGAAAAATTGTTCCAAAGCCATTTTCTCACAGACTTAAACGCGAAGTTGAGTAGTGACACTTGTCGGTTGGTCGATGGTTCTTCGTGATTTCCCTCTTTTAGGAGTGGCATAACCTCAGCAGTCTTCCAGTCAGATGGAAAAGTGGAGGTATACCGAGTGAACAGTTAATGATCTCAGTGGTCAGTCCGAGTACTACTTGTAGGGCGTCTCTGAATATTCTAACTTTAGTTTTATCTGGACCAGGGGCTTTGTCCAATGTTAATGACATGATGATATGTCGTACATCCTTGCAGCTCACAGGGCTAAACCTGAAGCAATCGTCAGATACAGGACTTGGCATGAATTAGTTTGAACAGATGATATTATCTCTTGCCAGCTGCGCAACGGCATTAGAGGTGTCGACTTCTTCCTACAGATGAGAAATATAGATTGATCTCGTTTGCCGTGGTCTTAAGATCTTTAGAATAGACGCGTTTCCCTTGTGTATACCATGGAACGATGCTATTTATCACTTACCAAAGAAACCTCAAGTTGTTCTTATTACTTTGAACTTCATGATATGTCTGATTTCTTTCCGCATTGATAAGAGCTCTTTTGACGCTATTGCAAGAGGATTTGTATTCTGCCCAGTCAAGCGTGTGTCAAGAAACCGTATAAGATAAAGAACATTCGCTAAAAACAAAAAAATAAAATAAAGAACACACGCTGAAAACAGTCCGTGTTTTATAAATTGGTGCCGACTCCCGATCTACTTACCAAGTTCTGGGAAATAAACGAGATACCACAACAATTCAATACATCAGAAGAAGATGATGTATATTACTTAGCAATTCTTACAAACAATCCACTTTGACGAAAGAATAGGAATATACAACGTACGACTACCATGGAAAACTAACAAAGATGAGCTTTCTACCAACTTAGAGCTAAGTAAACGCAGACTAAAGAATCTCATTTCCAGCCTAAAAACGAAAGACCCCACCCTGGTCAAAAATTATAACGATCAAATTATGCATCACCTTAAGCTTAGCTCCATCGAACAAGTACAAGAAGCTACCCAGCCGAAAACAATTCACTACATTCCTTATTTCCCAGTATTTAAAGATAATAGTGCAACAACAAAAATGAGGATTGTATACGACGTCTCAGCCAAAACACAAATATTTAAGGCATCAGATTCACAGAAATTCCTCACCAACCACGGAATAAAATGGAACCTTATAGCTGAAAGAGCACCGTGGTGGGGAGGGTTTTATGAACTAATTATCGGAGTAGTTAAAAGACAACTCAAGAAAATGATCGCGAAATTACAGACAAGCCTGCAACACGTATTGCAGCGAAAAGGGCTGTACAAAGGATTAAAGAACTTTATGATTAACTGAATTTTGCTGGCTCGGGAGGATGTCGTAAATAGTCCAAATATATCACTGTATCTAAATATATCACTAAAATTAATAAACTACATAATTAATGATGTAGACAATAATTATAATAGAAACCGGCAATGGGGGCGATTTCTGTTTTTCACATATATAAGGTCTTTAATCTGCCCCGTGACAAATGGGCGTGGGCATCTACGTACGGATCTTGACCGTCTTCACCGGGGCACGCGCATCAACTGAAGTACTTGACGAAAAACATTATTAAATGTGTCAAGTTTATTGTTTACATCAGAAACGGGAAAAACTGAAAGTAGGAAATCAGAATAAGACGCCAACTTGGACGTGAAAATTTCTAGGTCGAAGTTCTTGTAACTACGCACTGATACATATTGTACAGAGATCTTAGGAGATTTCAGTTTTAATACAACGTACACTGAAAGGTGGTCGCTAATTGGATTGTTAATGACACAACTCTTGCGAACTGACGAGGCTTCGGAGACTAGGATGATGTCCAGCAGTGATTCGGTGGTAGCTGCTATTCTAGTAGGTTCCTTTATAGGCTGCTGTAGATTCATAATCTATTTAAAGCTGCGTACTCGCAGCAGGAGCTGTCAAGGCCATCACACTTTAGGTCGCCGAGGATAATTATTGGCTTGTTTGGTAGTAGGGATTGAGTGTAGACCGGTTTCGATGTGTCTTCGAAGAAACTTAGCGGCGTATCGTCAGGACGGTATGCTACACAGAGCACGATCGACATGGATTTTTATCCCGAACACTTAACAAAAGTTGATGAAAATTACGGTCAGAAATGCTGGAAAATTTGTTTAGAACCTTGGACTTGAGTTCACTGCGTAACTAGGCGCAAACACCTTCTCCTCTTTTAGGCAGGCGATCCAAATTAAACGGAACAGTTTATAGCTGTCCATGCAGTTTGATCTGGGCGGACGTGACGGTGGTGTTCAAGCAGGATTTTAGTTGGTAGCTATTACATCTATAGTAATATTATTCGAATGATTTTAAAAATGTTTTAGAGTTCCTTCAACCATAATCAAGTTTTGCAATATTTGGGTATAAAGTTTCAGCATTTTCTTCACAAAAATGACATTAATAATTCCGAGAAACAAATTCGTTTGTTTTGCTCTTTATCTAGTTTATAAAAGTCAAGTCCCATTACAAAAATTAAAAAAAAAAATAAAGTAAAACAATATTTATATTATCTATCAATAACTTACTTGTCCTTGCATAAATTGGCAGTAAACTGCATTTTACTCCTATAATTTTTATATCGTCCACGGCCAAATTGATACTTTCGTTTGTTTGCCCAATTCCTAAAATCATTACCTGAAAAAGAAAATTAAAAAAATGCTCTTAGTAAGAGGTATCTTAAGATATAAATGGAAGAGTTTAACCTTAAAGGTTAGAACCAAGAACAAGGATTAAAAATTCAATCCCGGTTGGCACTACTTGTTTTTTGAACAACTGGCCCCGTGTAGGTGACCGGGTCCTGCTGGTAAGGTTTTCATTGACACTTTCTTTACTTGAAAAGTACTTCTATGCGTGGAGCGACATTACACATTGAGTTTTGGGTAATGGAGTCGCGAAAAGGGAACTGATAGGTCAGTGAAAACAAAGAAAACATATATGAGTTTTGTAAATTTTACTTCGTCAACAAAACCCGACAAATACAAAAATTAAAACGTAAAGTGATATGAAGACATGGAAGCGTTTTTGTCTTATGGAAAACAGCAGTAAAGTGAAATTCTTTGGCTATTTAATAAATCCTTTATTAAACAAGCTTTTTCGGTCAAGATGGCTGGACATTGGCCTCCACTTCGTTTCGGACCACAATAACGCAAAAACAAAAAGAACTCGGCCAATATCCAGCCATCTTGACTGAACAAGCTTGTTCAAAACGTATATGCCTATACCTTTGACATTAGACGGTTTTCCAGCGGAACATGTGCTTGCAGCCACTTATTACCATGATAACCGTGCAAATGAAATAATAAAGAACTGTTCTTGAGTGAGTTTAGGTAAACCTTCAAATGAGTTGCAGTTTTACTGGGCATAAGATAGCGGAATTGCAAGCAAAGGCCAGTAAGTTGAAATAGAGTACGACTTCCTAGCCTGGAACTCTGAAACAGCGATTTCAATGCTTGGTCCATATACGCAAACTTCCCTTGCGTATTCTGGTATGGTGTGTCACTTTTTGGGAGACCAACTTTCCAGCCAGGTAATAAAGTTGCCCATGAGTCACATAAACCATCTTCAAAATCGCACTTGTTGACAGTGACAGCTGTTAAAATACAAACAATTAAATGCTCACAACAATAGATGTTCAATTTCAAAGAGAAAAGCGATGGATGGATGGATGGATGGATGGATGGACGGATGAATGAAAACCTTCTTTAACATCACTTAAATTATAGCACAAAAGTGCTAATGAGAGCGAGCTAAAATGAGTAATATCATAAGAAGAAAAATATTGAAAAAAATATTTGTATTATTATTATTATTAGTAGTAGTAGTAGTAGCAGTAGTAGTAGTATAGTAGTAGTAGTACATTAACGTCAAAATACAGTCTCGGACAATTGATTTTCGGATAAATTAATTTCGAACAAATTTTGGACAAAAAATTTCGGACCGTGACTTTTTGCAGCAAACCTGTACCAACGGCAATTATAAGGCGTTCTGCAGTATGATATTGTTTGTCTCAAGATAAAAAGTTAATATTACCGTATTTTCTCGAATAAACGCTGCCCTTGAATAAACGCCGTTAATTCGAATATTGAACAAAAGAAAGTAATTATAGTGCAATACAATAGTTACCAGCCTTGTTTATTAATTTATAAACGTTCATCAGCGCATCCAATATTTCTGGCATATAAACAAAGAAAAAAAAACTAAAAAGATTATCATAGTTCGTTCGTCTCATTAAAACAGATTTGGATACTTGCTTTCATTTATAACGATATTCGTCAGTTCAAAATGCGTATACTTTAACGTCTTTCCATTCAGCTTCTCCTCCAAAATTCTTTCAGTCTGCAATTCTGTTGTCAATCGTGAACCTAGCTGGCACTATAAATCCGACTTCTCGCTTTCTTAGTTTCCCTGTTACATATACAAAGAGTTTGTTCGCCGAGTTTGCATTCAAGCAGTGTTTCATCAAACCCGGGTACATGGCCGACAAGCTTCTTTTTCTTCTAAATGCTTGTTTACAAGGTAAACTCCGACTGCGTTAACATCGTATAGTTGCTTTGCTTTATCGCGAGTATCTAGTTCCTGGTCCATCATGGGGGACCAAGTCGACTTGTAAACATGGTGTCCTCGGATCACAGATTCAAAATCTACTTTGAAATACATTTTGAACTCAACTGAAACTGCTCTTGCCATGGCCTTTCGTTTAAAAATACTGTTCAGTAGTCAGGGAATGAGTAAGTGAGTCAGTGAGTGAAGTGCCGCACTTACAGTCACTGTGAAATGTACAAAGCAATGTACCTACACATTCCACATCGAGCGCGGGAAATAGCAACCGATCAGAACGGGTCATTTACACGTGCTATGAAACGTAAAATTACCACACTGACATTGTAGCGCTGCATGTGAAAATTGCTCTGCCTCTAGTCTCGTTTTGTTCGTGAAAGCGGTCAAAGTCTACTATGGCGGACCCAACTAAAGACGAAGTTTCTCATAATGGGCAAAGCAAACCAGAAGTACAGTCTTGCTGTCAAAAACAAAGTTATTGCCTATGCAGAAACGCACGGAAATCGACCCGCTTCTCGCCGACTTCAAGTTGATGAAAGGAGAGTTGGAGAATCGCCGGGAAACTATGCTGCTATCGAAGGACTTATTACACCAAAGAATAGGAAAGAAAGAACCAGACTGACTTCATGGAGGTGGTAGAAAACCCTTGAATGTAGAACTCAAAGACGTCTTATTAGAATGAATTGAAAGCAGACGATCTCGTGGCCTCGTTCCCGCAAGCTTACCATGAAGAAGGCAGAAGTCGTTTATAATGATGTGACAAAAGACATAGAGAAAGTGGATGGAGATTTCAAGCTTAAGGCATCAAGGGGCTGGCTAGAGCAATTCATGAAAAGAAATGGCTTATTTTTGAGGCGCAAAACATCTGAGACTGGTAGCAGAAGTCCTCTCGTATATCATTCAAGTCCGACATTTGCAAGAGAAGCAGACATACCGGCACTCTATTGTACGTCATAGCAATGGATAAAACTCCCGTCTGGTGCGACATGGATTCAGAAACAACCATAGGTGCAACTGGCAAAAATAAACAATAACTCTGAAAATAACCAGCCATGAAAAAGCTAGAGTGTCTGTGTGTTTAGCTGCGAAAGCCGACGGGACAAAGCTTAAACCGATGGTGGTATTTTAAGGCGCCAAGAGGGAAGTTACAGCTTTGAACCAAGAATTCAAACATCGAGCTGTTGTTGCGACTTCAGCAATGTGATTTCTGTGTTCCGATTGGTTACACGAGCGGGAAAAATAGGCCCATCTTGCCCGCTCGGGATTGGTCAGTCAAAACAAAAAAAACACAAACGAGTTTCGTAAATTTATTCGTCAGGAAAAAGCGACAAATACAAAAATTAAAACGCAAAGTGATATGAAGACATGGAAGCGTGTTTGTCCTACAGAAAACAGTAGTAAAGTAGTACAGCTTAAAGACTGGTGGAAGGAAGTTAAGAATCTCGCTGGTATATCGGCCGGCTCAGTTCAGTGATATCGCCAGCTAGTTGACGGAGACGTTATCGATTCTGTCTATACCCTGTGCGACAGGATTAACGACTTTTTCGTAAACTTTACCCTGGGGTTTGACCCCTTGACCCCTGATGATGTGGCCGGCATCGCGGTGGAGTCTGTGCCTTCTGAGTTGTTCACGACTCCCTGGGATTAAGATAAAAAAAGTACCCGGACCGGATGGCCTTCCAAACGTTGTTCTAAAGGAGTTTGCGTACGAACTTGGCCCAGTCATTAGTGACATGTATAATGCCTCACCTCAGCAGGGCTTTTTCTCACCCCTATTGAAGAGCGCTGATGTGAGACCCCTCCCGAAGCGGAAGCCTGCAAAGTCTGTTGAAAACGACATTATACCAGTCTCGCTGATGTGTCAGGTTGCTAAAGTTATAGAAAACTTTACTCTGGTTAGATCATTGCCTGTATTACTTAACAAACTCGATCTTAAACACTTTGCTCTATCTGGTAGATCGACCTCTCAAGCGCTAGTGTATTTACTCCACCTTGCATTAGAAGCGCTAAATAGAGGCAACTGCAATGTTTCCTTTTTGCAGATTTCAAGAAAGGCTTCGATCTTATAGATCACCGAATATTGCTTCGTAAGCTCTCAGGTTTTAGGTTACACCCCTCCTTGGTGATTATATTATTATTATTATTATTATTATTATTATTATTATTATTATTATTATTATCATTATTATTATCATCATCATTATTATTATTATTATGACAGTAAAAACGTATGGATGCCATATGGATCCCAGCCAACCTGGGGCGTCAAACGTAACCCAGGAGGCC
>JAODFW021481108.1:0-13950 GCA_027575235.2 Palythoa mutuki
TCAGTCCAAAACCAGAACACCAGAGGGGACCCCTAGACCCAAAAACATCGGGAGGGGGGATGGGGGGGTATCCCTCGAAGAAGCCTCGAACGCTGATTGGTCCATCGAGGAAAAGACCAGGCCTCATCCGGGAATGTAAGCCTAAGATATAAAAGCCAGCGTCTTCCTCGATCGGTACTCTTTTTGTTTTCACTGCTAGGGGAAACCTTTCACAAATTTTTTTCTAAGCAAAAAAAAGAGAACTTATATGCAAAATGGAACAGGAACAACAACACTCCTGTGTTATCTGTGGGCAAGACCCATCAGCGTGGAGCTTTTATGCTCTATTTATTTGTTCGGTGGCTGCGGCTTTCAAGGGTATTAAGGAAAGTTTTTAAAACGGGAAAGTCATTTCGTATACAATCCTGCCAACATCCTCCCCCCAAAAACATTAAAAAATTGATTTTTTCTGTCCAAAATAAATTTTTTTCTGCCATATTAAATAACGCTTCATCATTCACAAGATATGCACAGAAAGTCACAGCTGTACATTGTTTACATGGTGATGTCCATGTCTTAATGCCTGTGGCCTTGTTTTGAACAGTTTACTACGTTCATACATGTTTTTGACCCTTTCAGATCCCTTCTTCTTCTAGGAACTGAATCCTGTTTTTCTTCAGAAAGAGTTGTTTAAATGCATTAATCCCTCTGCGATTTGTGGATCTGAAGAAGTCTCTATCGTTGTATTTTTTTCAGGCCTTGTTGAGTGTAATATGCAACGTTTTGATAAAGTGACAAGAATAGAGGCTTATGGAAATGTAGTGCATGTGTGTAAGGGGTCACATCGTCAGATGTAAAATCTAGTTTCAAATCACTAATTAACTCCATAAATTTTTGCCAAATCACTTGTATTTCTTTGTTTTAGCTGAATTGAGGAAGAAGTGCAGGAATCTTGATATTCTGAAAGAGTTTCAATTTTTCTGGTCTTGTTAGATCTCTATATTCCAGCTTTTTACTCTCTTTATTTATTCTAAAATTAAAAGAGATTCCAATACTTTCAACAAATTCCTCATAACTTGACATGTGTTTATATTTATGTTTTGGAAAGCCATCAGAGAAAGTTTTTTTTTTCAACAGCATCACTTCTTCTCAACTCTCTTATGAGCAAGTCAATTAAAACATCTGAGATCCTCAGAAAAAGATGTAATATATCTATAATAACAAGATCTATTAGTATGAAATCAAATAATGGTGGTGCCTTGCAGTTAAATTTTTTTCCAGTGGAATACTCTGCTATCTCATCAATTGTTCTGACACCAAAATGTGGGGTCATTGATTGATCACTTTTTGCTTGTGTCCCATCGTTTCTGCCAGAGCTAAAATTTTCCAGTCACCACCTAAAATGTATTCAATTTTATAGGTGCAATTATTTGCTCTGATCTCCTTTAAGTTTGACATTTCCATTCGAAGGTCTGCCAGGCTGTCTCTTATATTTTCATATATCTCTGTAGTTTTTATAACAGCAAGTACGTATTAACCGTTCTCACCCATTGCCAGTTCCTTTTCATTCAGAATAGTAAAAGTGAAATCGACAGCCGTAAGTCTTTCCTATATTTGTTCGATCACCACTATATTTGATCTTAACAGTGTCCTCATTTTTGATCGTCCCAGCTTGCTGAAATTAACAAAAAAGGAAAAAGTCTGGAGCTTTACTTCACACGTCCTACTCCTCCATTACTCCAGTCCGAGTCCCTGGGGTCTTTTATGCACTTAATGTGCTGCTGCTGCTCAGACCAGATCTGTTGTATGCATTTGTGGTCGAGAAGTAGTATGCCCATGGTGTCCTCTCCTCGCTCGGAGTCGAACAGGCCTATGAGCTCCTGTATTAGCCTGGAGGTCTCACTGAAGCTGAGGGTTTTGCGCTTTGTGATGTGGGTGTTGGCATTGTTGGCGCCAGGGGTGAAGAAACCCTGCTTCTGGAGCTCCGAGGTTTTGGCTCTTTAACGTTTCCAGATCTTCCCCATCTCACTGGAAGATGCATGTTGACAGGCAGGCCATGATGGTGGGATACAGGGCGTGCGACTCTAATGTTACTGTGGCAGCCAAGTGCCTCATGAGATGGAATATGTCTAGGTGGATGCTGATTCTGGGCCAGTCGGGCAGTTGACATTCGAGCTTGGAGGCTCTGGAAAGGCTGCAGCACCTGCAGTTGATGTAGAGGGCTTTTGGCTGGGAGATGCCCACATCTTTGTGCATTTCTGAAGTCCGGCCAGCATATCCTTAAGCCCATTACATTCGCGATCTGTCAAGACCAACACTTCTCCCATCTTGCTTTCCACGTTTGTGACCCACGATGTGCTGCTGGTTTGGCTCGGGTGGGTGGTACCACATCTGAGAGGATGGTCTTCACTCAGACTCCTAGAACAGACACCTCATCAGCCATGCAGTGATTTCAGGTGGCAGAGTACTGACTGGTTTGCTAGGCAGTGGATTCTGTAAAAAAAGTGAACAACCAACATTAATATACAAAGTCTAACGGTCTTTTTTACATATACCAATATTGCATTTGTTCAGTTTAAATTAGTTTATTCCTTGACCACCTGTTCCTGCAAGAGTGCGGCTGCTGGTTGGGGTGCCTGCTCTTGGGTTGGAGGGGGTGGTACCACTATATGCTGATAGTCCTCTGCTGCCTGGCACATCAGTCTCTCCTCTTTGTCCTGTCGACGCCTTTGTTTAACATATTTTGTAACTTGTCGAAGATCTATCCTGGTACCTGCACTGGGAGGGTCATCACCTCTTTCAGCCACTGCTGGTGCTGAGGGTCTCCGTCTGTGGAATCCTACAATTCACAGCGGTTCATATGGGAGTACTTCCCGAAACCCATTGGTGCACTTTCCACAGGATCAGCACTGGCAGAGGCCTCATCGGTTCGCCTCCACAGTGTCACTGCTTGCATGATGGGCCCAAAGTGCTCGATGTATCTTTAAAAAATAATTACAATCAATGAAAATACGAAAATATTACCCAAAAAATAAAATAAATAAGCAAAATCCTTATATGAAATAATTATAATAATAAAAATATTAAAAATATAATAAAAATATTTTATAAATATATAAAAACAAAATTAAAAAAAAAAGAAATTTATTTAAAAAAGAATTAATAAATTCATAGAAATATAAATGAAATAAATATGTTCAAGTAGCAGTATGCACAATGCTTTTGAAAATTCCTATTGGGACTTACAGGCCCAATGTAAAGGTGTCACATCAGTGATATTTATATGTTTGACATCGGCTCTGTGCTGCAACAGCACTTCACACATTTCTTTTATGATGTCACATAGGCTATCACAAACAATGTAAAGTAGCAATGTGTTGGGTCAAGTTGAATGCTCAACAATGTCATGTAACCTCTTTTCCAGTAAACGATGTATCACGAACTTCATCAGCTCTATCTTGCCCACTACACACGCAGTATGAAGGAAAGTCCAACCAATAATATATAATATCCGGTGGAACACCATCTTTGCATCAGAAGAGCATCAAATGCTACTAGGAGAAATGTGACAGCAAGAGTTCATACTGAGCACATGATTGGGGGACTGGCGCTGTTTAACTCAATTAGGGCAGTTATTCCCCTATATAAGAACTGTACATTGCTCTGTTGCTACTGTCTATGCCATATTAACAAACGTACAACCATTTGCTAATGAATAAAAGTTAACCAAAAACTAGTGCAGAACCAGGTACAAATTATTTCAATCATCCTCGAGGAATTACACTCATAAAGTGAAACCAGCATTTGTTTTCGAGTCAATGAAAATATTTTTTGACTCAAATCACTGGGTTACTAGATGGCTGCTCTACCAGTAACTGTGTATGGTACGGCCCTCCATTCCTAGATATGCACTTAAAGTCTTTAGTAAACGCCCCTTCACCCCACCTATGTACTTAGTGCTTAGTAAACGAACCTCTACACCCCAGATGTGCACTAAAGGTTCTCAATAAATGCCTCTGACCCGCAGACATTTACCGAAAGTGCCTAATAGCCTCTCACCTACCTCAGACTTTCACATATAGTGCATCAATAATTTCCCATCCCACCCAAAACTATCACAAATAATCTCCAAATAAAAGCTCACACACCCCCACGTATGAGTGCTTAACCCTTTCACATTTTAATTATTTTATGGAGTTTTCAACACCCATGTTAAAAAGAAAAAAATTGGAACACAACTTCAAAGAAACTATGACAACCTATACATATTTTTTAAGCACATATAATACACTTCAATTTGGTACAATTTTTTTCATGACTGGATGGACTCTTACATGCAGTGACGTCATGTGTCATGTGACACACTGTTAGCAAAACATGAAAAAACGTAAGAACTGTGCCACAAAAACAAGGCAATAATTATGGAGGAATTTGAAACTGGGCAAATACAAAGTTTGTTTGTTGTTTTAATATAAAAACTAGTTTTTAGGCTCTTTCTTGTTTTTTTCACGTTGTCAATTGACTTTTTTGCAGTAGCATAATTTATGCAAAAATATGCAAAATGTAAATAATAATAAATTTGCAGTAATTCCTTATAAAATTGACAATATTAAAACATAATATCATGTATTTAAAATCAATAAACTACAGATTCCTTCCACATTGTTTATTTTTCAAGATCATTGGAAAAATGTAAAAAATCTGTTCCGTTATAACAAGGGTACAAATTTAATTTTTGTATGAATCACAAGCCACGCATTTTTTCGGGCAGTGTTGAAAACAAAACAAATTACAACATATATTCTAGAATTGTAAATTCTGAAAAAGTTAGTCTCTCAGCTTATCACATGCTGCAGTGTGCCACTTTTGAAAACAATTTCGATCAAGCTGCAGGCACAGTGCAATTTTGCATTCGCAGCACTGCCATGCTATTCTTATCTCCTTCTTGTTTTCCAGATAGCATAACCTACAGTTTTTTCGGCCATATCTTGCTGTTGAGGTTCCCTCAACTATTGGTACAGGGCAGTGCACTGCTCTGACAGAGCTTTTGAAAGGGCGACCAGGTCTAGGAGAAACAATTTCAGGCTGGTTATTTCATGAACAAGTTGTCAACTGAACTCTGAAAGCTTTTTGTGACATTTCACCATTGTCAGCTTTATAAATAATGAAACTGTTTACAACAGCCATGTCAACAAAATGAAAAAATGTCTTCCACCATTTTCTTGTTTTTTGCAAAACCTCATAGCAATGTATGAGTTGATCTGAAAGATCAACTCCACCCATGTTTTTGTTATAATCTTTTACCAGAGGTGGAATGTTCGCATTTTCTCTAACAAAACTTCCATTCCTATCCTTTCTTCGTGAAACTGTATCTATTCCTGTAGCCTTAGAGTAAGTACTCATCACTGTAACTTCTCGAGTGTCCATCCATTTAACAAAAACTAAGTTACCCTGGCGATACCACCTAGAAGAATCACGTTCAGCTTTCTTGGGCAATGGGTTGACCAGATTTTTGGGGAAACCAGTTCTGTTTTCTCTTACTGTGCCTGTACAAAAACAGCTTTTATTGGATAAATCAAGAAATAGTTTTGGTGAGGAGTAAAAACTATCACAATACAAATGATAACCTTGATTGAAAAGTTCTTCCATCAGTTCCATGACTACATCATACCCCAGACCATGGGTGGTTTTTGTAAGGCGTTTTCCAGTGCAAACACTAAATTTGTAAGTGTATCCAGTACTCGAGTCTGCTAGTACCCATAGTTTGAAACCCCATTTAGTGGGCTTGGCATTGGATGCTATTGGTTAAATAAAATAAAATAAAAAGTCAAAAGTCCAAAAATGGGGAAAGAACTTATCGGTCACCGGTGACCAATAAATATTGGGGGAATTGTTAAAGGGTTAAGATGCAAAAAAAGATAAAAAAATAAGGCACTTGAGCCAGAAGGTGTTAGTAGTGGTATCACGAGATATATGAGCATGGGCGCGCCAAAATTGGTTGCTAAGAGCATTGCCAGGGAATCAGCTGTTTCTGGTTTAAAGCTAGGAGCACGCCAATTTTGGTTGCTAGGGAATCAGCTGTTTCCGGTGTGTGAAGTTGAGAGGTGGTCATGCCAAAATTGGTTGTTAGGGAAACTGCTGTTTCCGGTTTGTGAGGTGGATTTTGGTTGGGTTTTGGTGGGTAGTGAAGAGATCAGGTGTTGGGGAAGGGTTGCCAAGGAAAGAGTGGAAGAACCCATGAGAAAAGAGTAGGAGAAGTAGATAAGAAAGCGGTCGGTGCTGGTGTGATGACAGTTGGACGTTGTGATTGAAGTCGTGTCAGAAGACAGGTTGATGAGTTGATATAGAAATGGAAAATATGGATTTGTGTTGGATTTCATGCGAAAATACAATGTGGAGAACGTGACCCAATTTGAACAACATTAGGACAACGATTTGGAGTGGGAGGATCGTTTTACCATTTAAAAAGAACTGTTTGCCTTTTTTGAAATATTTGACATGAATACCTTGGCTAAGGTGATGGAGTGCAGGCCCATCACTATTTTAGGGACAACAAAAAGAAAAAACAATCGTGTTCAAAACCACGTATTTTAATAAAAGTAGATACTTTTCAATCAATATGTACAATGAAAAACGTGTGCAATAAAAAGAATATATTCAACAAAGAGTGTTCATTGTTCATCCTTGAGGAGGGAGACGATTAGAGAGGGAAGATCCATTTGCTTGTAACCGTACGGGTAGGTGAGGAAAGGGTCTGGGTAATCGGGATCGTCCGCTGGTGGAAAGAGACGTTTGTTGGCCGTGAGCCAATAGGTTTTATGGCAAGGCGTGGTGTAAAGTTTGTAGGTTTTGGAGTGGCGCATGATCTTGGTCTTTTCGAGGATCGGAATGGTACGCACAGCTCCATCGTCAAGAGGGAAGAGGACTTCATTTCTGACATTATTGACCATAATGTTACAATTGAGCTGCTGGGAATCTTCTCAATTCAACATGAACCTGTGAACCGTGGCCTCCACCTTTCCTCCACTGGTCTTGTACTCATAATTTTTAGGTCTGCCCAAGCAGAATTCGACAATGCGGTCCCCTTTCAATTTATCTTTAAATTCGCCCAGGTATTTTCCTAAAGGCGGCTGACGACTGATATCGATCGTTAGTGTAAAAGATGATCGAGTCCTTATTGAAGTACACAATGTTTTTGATGAGATGTTCGAGTTGATCGTAGCGTTTTAAATGAGCCCAACACATTGTAAAACAGGTGATTAAGATATTGAGGTTGGGTGCCACATCGATCATCTCGTTGATCTTATAATGCACTTCAATGTGGTCTTCGGTTAAGGGATTCAAATACTTAATGACGTATTTTTTACTAGTCTTGTGGGGATCAGTGAACTCCTCCACATGGGTTTTATCAAGGTGTTGTCCAATTTTGCCGCAGATGAAATTGAGCATCACTTTAGCGATGGTCTGTTTACCCAGATTCTTTGGATGTTTCAGAGGTCGAGATGGATCCCTTCGTGCTGGGCATAGTCAGCAACATGTTGGCATTGTTGTTCGGTGGCGAACCCCTCAGCAAAGCCACCGGCCTATTCTTTGATCTTCAGCCACATGTCGACGTAGTTTTTGAAGAGACCTTCCCTAGTTTCAGGAAAGGACCATAGTTCGTGGACCGAGAGGATGGTGTAACCTTTGTTCACAGCCTTTGTTCGTGAGTTTGGTGATGATACACTTGAAGAATGGGGTAAATCTCATACCCTTGAAAATTATGGGCGACGATAGTGATGTTATTTACAGTATCCTCCTCGTTACTCTTGGCATTGTTTCCTCGCCTCCCGCCTTGTAACTCGTACAACCATGCAACAAAGTCATCGTTACATGTATCACTGTACCAATGGTGCATGGTTCCCTTGTTGGTAGCGGCCACCACAGGATTTGGAATGTGACGCATCAGGCTGGGGTCTTCTTTATCCCGGTCTTGTTTTGACTCGAAATTGAAATGAAGAGTCTCTGCCTCATCATGACCAGTGTAATCTTTGGACTGTTGAGGTTGTTGTTGAGTTTGTTGCTGTCGCTGTTTGGGATAGTATCCCCACGCTTTTGCCCTTCGTTCTGCTTGTTCTCAACGATGTTGATGTCATTTTTTTTCTGTTGTTGCAGTTTATCCACCATCTGGATGAAACAGAGATGGGTGGACAGGTCGACATACTCCAAACACGATGGGCATTCGTTGTGGTCGCATTGAAGATGGGATTTGGATTGATTGCAGCCGTGCAGAACAGTACATTTTCCACAAAGGCGACATCGGCAAAGGGTGGAACAGATTGGAAGATGTGTCTCGTCGGCTGGTAACCCGCGATAATTTTTAGTATGATGTTGGTCGTAACATGTAGGGTGGTACAGGGCTTGCATTCTACTCCTGGGATAAGGTCATGGCTTTGCCTGTAGCGGACGTAATCCACACATCCATTCTGGAGACAGGCAGGGCAATGATCTGTATTAGCCTTGCACTTGTGTGAGCCTTCTGTTGGATATCGGCCGAGACAGGCAAAGCAGTAGTGATTGGTACAGAAGAACCCTGGAAACGATTTCAGGCCATGGTAGTGGTTTTCTTCTTAAAGGAGGCCGAGGACCTTGTATCCCATGCCATAAGGATATGCTTGATTATCTCGGGTGGTATCAATGACCATGATTTTGTAATTCACCTGGTGGAAATAAGCGGCAAGCTGTTCCAGTTTAGGCTGTCCGCAGAGGGTTCCCAGTGGAATGCCCACTTCCCGCTGAAAACTTTCGACCTCGCTCCAAAAGGCCCATCGTTTCCTCATGCATTTCCCATATTGGCTCTCCCAAGTGGCCCAAGGCATGGTGTTATACTTCTAGGTGGCCCATAGAGCTTTGGCACAACACATGTTTCGGTCATCACTCTCGATTTCTAAGATGGACTTTTTGATATGAGGGAGTTTGGAGGCACTGGCTTCACCTGGAGCGATAAGCTTGACATGCTTTTTGGCTTTGCCCCCACCACGATGCCCTATTTGAGCCACGATCAAACTGAGAGTGAACGAATCATCCATGTGAAATGATTCATTGGAATTGAGCAGTCTGGCTAAATTCTCAAAGTCCCGGTTAATGCGATTATGAGCTTCGGGACTTTGCCATTCTCCCACCGAAACCCGCCAACCATCATAAGTTCGGTCCAGCAGTTGTGATCCGACGGAGAAGAAAAGACGATCTTGATCCTCCAAGTCGGAATGACGCTGCAATAATTGTTGAATGGCTTGTGTCCGAGTCAGGCAGAAAGATGTAAACGAAATATCTGTGCTGCAAAAAACAAGGAAAGACTCAGAACTTACATATATTAAAAATAGGTTTCGTTAAAACATATGAACCAACATTGTCAATTAATTTTTCAAAAGCTGATTACCATATATCAAACTAAAAATCAAACGAGTCAAATCTTTGGAAAAAATCTATGTGAGGTGTTTTGAAATAAACAAACCGTTCGATCCGAAAATTCTGGCCCGAATCAGTTCATGAAGGAGACTTAATTAACATATTTATAGTAGGCTGGCGCCAAGACCTAGCCATGACTAAAACGTCCTTTACGGGAACAAATTGATGTAAGATTATTGATGTAAGATTTAATCAAAGGAGGGTTTGAAGTCCAAAGCATAGGAACAAAAAATTTACATAAAAAGTTGATAAATCTTCTATTCTGAGTGACCAGTTTAGTTCATTTGTACTTGCCCAGGCGAGGCAATATAAAATAAAATATAAAAATATTGGTATGTTAGTGTATGTGAAAAGTTGCCAGTGAGTATTGTTCAAAATATATGTACATAAAACGTCTAAAAGACATGGACTAACCTTACAAGAAATTTTAAACAGAGGTCGTCAGAGCATAGCCAGAAACCATACAACCAAGTTCTGTTTGCTTTATGTTTCTTCTCGAAAAAAGTGACGATTCATTTTCCCGGCAATGCATGTTGGTAGATAATTCATTATCTGTGATTGGCTGCAAAAACGTCAAGCCGTGTTTTTTGATTGGTTTTACTTCCCGCCAAAACAATGAACTAACCTTTTTGTAAAATGATTTCACGGGTTGTCGAATATCGGTGTTTTGTTACGGTCTAATAACTAGACATCTTTTTAAAACATAAGAGATAAAAATCTATAAAACACTTCACGTTTTTCACGCGGTAAAAAAGTTAAATACATTTACGTTTCGCCTTCTATGGTGTAAGGCTTCATCAGAATGATCTAAAATATGAATAGTTGCGGATAATGAGCAAAAAACTGAATTTGCATAAGAGATAAAAGAGTAAAAAAGCTATTCTAGTGTTAAAAGTAAGGTACAATAAAACAATTAATCATGCGGTGCGGTTATTCGTAATTAATTGTTTCCAAGTAAAACTGAGTTTGTAAGAGTCATCTCTGTTGAAATTATTTGGGTGTTTTTGAATTTCAATAGCTTCTTTGATTATTCTCGGTAAATATCTCGGTATAATTTTAAAATGTTTTCATAAAATCATCTCCAGAGTAGGAGTTCTCCATTAAACATTTTTTTAATTATTATTTTTTCTGTTTTTTGATCAAGAGCCGTTTGGAACCATGGACCTTGAAAACGTGGGGTCATTTTCATTTGGTCCAAGTCTATGTTTTTAGCGGACAAGTGTGCGGCAAATTTCATAATTGTTATGAGGAAAAAAAGCGCACGAGTTGTGAATGATACTCTGATGCAAAATGGAATAAGGATGATGTTCACACCCTTTTCATGATTGTAGATCATTGTCTCACCAGCGCCATTTGTATTTCCCTGGCACACATGGGCTACCCTTTATCATGTACGCATTGTTGCAAGTAGGTTACGTCCTGAATCACCCTTATGCCATTTGGCATCATGGTCATTTCAGGGAATGGGAGGCCCCCATCCAATTTGACAATGGTGGAAGAGATAAGGTGTACATTTGTTGTAATCGATGTATTCTATTCCATTTCCTTAGTCATAATCTCTTTTTTACTTCAGTGAGTCCCATTGTGGCTCGTTTTTCAAAAAAGAACGTGTACAAACAAAGTCAATAAAAAGTGTCAATAGTTTCCCTGTATGATCTTTTTGACGGTCTTTTCTGTCAGGGATTTCTTGCGTTTTAAACGATTGATGCTGTTGATCATCTTGCGATCAGGTTGATGCTTCTCCTGTAATTGCGAGCGAGACGGTAATCGATGTTGTGTTGTTTGGCAATATGATCCAAACGATTAATCCTGGGGTCACTGCATTTCAACCGTTCCTTCAGGTGGGTGCCGGGTTTCATGTATTGATACCCAGGCCAATTAAATTCTTTGCCCGTCTTTTATAATATCTTTTGGAGATCCAAACCATGGCCTCTGATGGCAGATCGTGTATTTTCAAGGTGCCATCAGGTTAGAAGGCTTGTCACTCTTTGCTGGGTCTGACCCTTTTGACCATCCTCGGGGGTTTGGGTTTGGGTTTTATACTAGTTGGGGATCCCAATACATCCAGGCCACCGACGGCTCCTTCGAGGGCAGCTCCCCAACATGACGTGGGTTTTTTCTTTTTGCTAGAGGCATAAACTCAGAAGGGGCCCAAAGTGGGGCGATTATGGGTTTGGATGTTTGCGGCGTTTCTTTTTTCTTCCGGGAAGGGGGCAGTGTAAGAGGTAAGATTGGGGTCATCATGACTTTGGGTTTTGGCGTAGATTGAGGAGAGCTTCGGTGCAGAATGTAGTGTTTGAGCCCGAGTCAAGGAAGGCATATGTTTCTACTACTTCATCAGTATTGTGGGCTTTGACTTTAACAGGTACGATCGCCAACGCAGTAACTGTGGCGCTGATCGCACATCTAGTCTTAACATAACTGTTGCTGCTGTTCTCTGATGGTTGCTCAATTTTTTCCTTGGATTTTGAGATTGGGGTTCGATGTCGTAGGTGGAGGTAGGCTTGTTTTAGGGTGAAGGAAGGTTGAATGTGTGCTAGTACACCCTTGCACCTTGCAGAAGCTTGGCTTTGGACAGGTGCTTATCTGAAAAGCAATTTAAGCACAGTTTTTTAGTGCGTATGAGTTCTTGGAATTCTTTCACTGATTGATGCAAAATTTTTCGCAGCATGAGAGCCAATGTTAGCGCACATTGAGGTTTTTGCGCTTCTTTGCCTTGAGAAGAGAAGCCGTCAGCTTTGCTTCTAGGGGTAGGCTTGAATGAGTGTTTCACTGTGTTGTTGTTCACAACCTTGCCGAACACTGGATGTGTTGCTGCTCTTGCCTTTGCCATTACAAACTGCATCTCATCTTCCACATTTACGTCTCGGCCATCTTTGACTATGCGATCTATGATGTCACGCCACTTTAACCTGAGTCCATACGGGAGTCTGTTTATAATTTTCTTTAGATTGTCGGGATTGTCCAACTTGTTGAGATATCCAATTTCCTTCAGTGTATTTTGGCAGCTTGTAAGATGGATAGAAAACTGCTGGAGGGCTTGATCGTCATCTGCCTTTATCGACGGACAAACAATTAGTTTTTGCACGTGTGCCGCTGCTATTCGATAGTCATGCCCGTAATGCTCCTTTAGTAGACGCTGGGCGTTGGGTATCCCTCTTTCTCCTTCATTGGAAGGCAGCTTTTTACTAGCTGGTTGGACTCACCTGAAGTGAACTGGCAGAGGTAGTACAGGCGCGGGCTTGGGATCGGTGTCTTCTGCTCGATTAGCTGCCCAAACGCTCTTATGAAATCACAATAGTGAAGTGGGCTGCCACTAAAGACTGGTACAGTTGGTTGGGGTAGAGTAAGAGCCATAACACTTTGCTGCTGTTGCTGGACAAGTTGCTGCAGGGCGAGGTTCTGGTTCTCCTGCAACTCCTGCAACTCCATCAACTTTTGAGATGGCTCATTTGACAAGGCAGATAGCTGGGGCTTTTACTGGTTGGGGAGCCACTCAGGGACTTTATCAACAGCAACCTTCAGTGTATGCGCTAAATACGTGAAGATAAGTTTTTGTGCCTCATGGACAAATTTATAATCTTTTGTATTATCGTCAGATACCACAAACACCTGTTCTTTATTAAGGGATGGTCAATTGTACCTTGTTCTCCATCTTCTGTAAGATTTGAATGGCGGTAGAGTATGGAAACATGGATGCTGGTTTTGTTCTGATCAAAGACTTGCGACTGAATTTCATGCTGATATATGCAGGAATAGTTCTCTGAGAAGTCGTGCATATGCAAAACATGATTCTGAGGGAGATTGTCCAGTAGGTTCTCAAACTGTTCTTTCTGCCATTTTGCCATAAAAGAGTGGTAAGTAGTCACCAAGCAGCTTGAGAAAGTACTGGAACAGTTTACTCACAGGGGTTTCCTTACGCATCAGGGCAATCTTCTTCTGAACTTTCCAGGCTGTCTCTTGTCAGGGACCTCGATATATTAATATCTTTTCCACGTCACAATTGTGTTGGGTTTTTTGCTTTCAGCTAATTCAAACTTGCTTGTACCACACTCATTACACTGATGCCGCATACAGGCAAGGTTATGATAGCTGGCATCCTGGCGTTTAGGACATAGGGTTCTGTGAACAGCTTCAGTTAATGAAGTAAATAGGGGCACGGTATTTTGTTCTTCCTCTGGGAGGCTCCTGAATTTCATACAGTAATCCAAGAGTAACTTGGCCTCCACATGCTTTCTACACAAGCACGACTGCCTATCTCTCTCTCGAGCAATTTTAACAAAAAAAGGCTTAAGTTGCTCAAATTTTCTTTGCTTCACTTTTGCTTTAGGGTGAGCAGCACAGAAGTCCATGCCTAGTGTGCGAGTGTCGTGGGTGGTTGAAGTGGGGTGTGGGTGCAATGTTAAACGGGTGTGGAGGCTGGGGGGCCTGTGGCTCCATCCCAAGTGTGTCACTATAATAAAAAAGTATGAAGGTTTTGCGGGAATCTACGCGGTTTTGTTCAAGTTAGTCGGTGGGGAGAGG
>JAODFW021482086.1:0-13945 GCA_027575235.2 Palythoa mutuki
CTCGCTTCACACTAGTTTTTTGTTGCGATTGCGATTGCGCTTACGTCGCTAGTGTGAAGCAGGCTTTAAATCTGTGTCTCAGTGCATGTATTTATATAATGTATAAGATGTGCCTAAAGTATATCTGGAAATAAAATTAAAATTGTTGACGTAGGCATCTGGAGTTTTTGCAACAACCACGTGTATATGTATATATAATAGTTTTTAAACAACACATTCTCTTTTTAAAAGAACTTTTTTGTATAAAAATTGTTAGGTCGCGAGGCTGTAAAATGTTCAGTCTGAGAACAGGCTAAGAAAACACTTAGGCTGAGAAAATGCAAACAATTTTTCAAGTTTTGTACAAATGTACAAATCCTTAATTATTATTATTTTTTATTTCTTTCTGTCCTACTAAGCCGTACTTAAGCTTCGCACTTTTGATTGCCTTAACTTTAAGAAAGTAAAAGTAACATAAACTACAATACTAACAGTCATATATAATATATACACACACATACATTTTAAAAGCATTTGAGATTAAAACTTTAAGGATATTTAAGAATTAAAAACGTCCAGTCTCTGCCCAAAGGCCAAAATTTTGACGTCGCGGTTAATAAAAAAAGTTATTGAAACTTTAGTTCGTGTAACGAATGTCATGCGATGCGATAACTGACAGAAAGAGCATTCTTTTAGCCTAACGTCCTACCTACAACTTATTATAGAAAAAAAAGGTTCCTATAAAAATGAGAGTGTGTTGTTTATAGAAAATACACAAGGACAAAAAAAATTGACAACTATGCAGGATGCAGTGGTAAGCAGTGTAAGAAAAAACAAGAAAAGAAAAAACAATAACAAATATGCACGATGCTGTGGTAAATTGGTATTCAATGGCATTATAATTTTAGGTTTACGTGTCAGAGATAGAATATGCGGCGTTGAAATGTGCTGGCCGCAAAGGAAACAAGCCTCTAATCGTTTCCTCATACCCCGCCCCTGATTTATCTCTTCCATCAGAGAGCAGTCACACGGTGTACAAAGTAAAAAATAGCTTGAAAACAAATCGCCCTTCCGCTTTATAGTCATGAATGTGTCATAGGGTTCAAACAATATCTTTTATCGCTGTCTTCAATTACCACCGTGTCCCCATTCCCAAAAGGCCCTGAAACCAAAACATAATCTTTCCGGTCTTTTCTAACCCAAACAACTGAAGTTGGTGCAAGCGGCTGCTCTTTGACCAGTTGCCACAGCCAAAAATTGACCTCAAATCACACAAACAGTCGCAACAGTTTCACTTATCTTTTATTAAACTCCGGAATGTAAAATTAAAAAGTTTTGACGTTGCGTCAAAGCAGTCACTGGTGAAAGAGCCTTAGACCGGAAAAGCGCAATTTGTAAAAACTGTCGTTTATTCAAGAGATCCAGGACCTTGACAGTAAACAGATCGACTCATTAATTAGTAGTCGAATTGACATTTATGATATCCAAAGGCTTGATAAGTGATAGTCATTTAATAGTCTCTTCCTAACTCAAACGGAGGAGATGAGTGAAAACAAAGTCTGTAATGATCTTCTGTTAATCGGTCGCATACTTTATGCATACTTTATGGAGAAAAGTACCAGAGAGAAAAAACAAAAATCTTTACACTTCTCCTGCTGAGATTTCAAAAGGCAAAGTTACCAAATGAAATTTATAATGATTGTGAACTTCCGATTTTGTGTTGAAACTATAAACAATAAATCATCTCGACCTTCAAAAAAAAATGAAATTTTCAAGACAAGCAGTATAAAATTGTCGCTTTATGTTTATAGGATTTCGTCAACTGATAGTTCAAAAGTTAGAATGAATAACACCAATCATTTCTACTCTTCAAGACGAACAAAAGGAACGGTCACTTTACGGAGTTTCGTCAACTGGTCATGAAGCTTAGATAACTGAATACCAATCGTTTCTACTCTTCAAGAAAATCATAATAGATTCTTACTTCATAAGGTTGAATCCTGGTTAAAAGCTAGAAATAATCCGACTCAGTTTATGCACTGATCAGATTTTAGGCGGGTACTAGCCAGTGCATCGCTTCACTCTGTCTTTAACTTTTGTCAGCTCTTTTAAAATTCACAAAAAACAATTCTCCAAAACTGCGAAAAAAATTGTTTCAGCCGGCAAAATAATGTCTTCACATATTTTCTATAATTTAGCATGCAGATCTTATTTACAGAAGGTGGGTTTTAAACGTCGAGATAAAACGCATAGCTACGTTGAAATCAATTATTTAGGTTAGGCCTGACTACTAACGGGATCGTTGCTAATGACAGAGTAGTCAACAAAAATTTCTCTCTCCAATTTTTGTTTATGGGCTTTTAAATAGACTCCCGCGTCGTGCTTTGACGTTTTCCTAGCAGCGATTCCTTTGTGACAGCTAACACGTCTGAAAATTCTGTAAAAGAAAAAAAACGTAATACCACATTTCAGCGGTTTCGTATATTTATTTTCAAATGGACTTTCCTTAAAATGAATTGTTTTTGTATAACAGACTGTTAAAATCTAAATGATTCCCTCGCAAATTGATAACAAAAAGTACTAATAGTTGGTATCAGATCGTAACACAAATTTTATTTGGCCATCAGTAAACAATTTTATCAAATCTTGGGGTTTTTCTATAATGCAGCATTGTGGACAATTGCAAGCATTAGGAAAACACATGCAGCGCAGTGTTGGAACTGTTGATATCTTTCTTCGCGGTGTAGCCACGCAATACTGGTGATGTGTGCAACCTTCTGTGGCTTTTTGGTTGGGTTTCATCTTCGCCCCTCAATCCAGGGGATCGAGAATTGACGTCATAAAAGAAGCGCCTAAGGGCAAGCTTGTCTGATATTATATTCTCAAAAGAAAAAAAAACTTTAGTATTTTGTCCTTTGTAAAATTTCTAATTCTTATCCTTAACTGAATTGCAAAACAAATGAAAACGGACAATACATATATACTGATATTACTCCTGGCACTTCTGAATACTTCTGAAATACAATTTTTAAAATGTAATCAAACAGATAAGACTGATGCAGATAACTGACGGGCAGGTAGATACATAGACAGACAGATAAATAGACAGATAAACTGAATCAGTGCGTAACTTTATAGTTGAAAGGTTTTTTTTTTGCTGTATCCGTTTCGAATTTCGTATTGCGCAAAGATGAATTGTACCGAAAGGTGTGGAAAAAAATTTAGAAAATGAACTCATTCAGCGGATTACCAAATATTGCTTAAGTTGAGCAACATAGTTTTATTTACCAGAAGTGAACAAGCAAATGTCTACGTTTTTTTTTAAATAAAAATGTCATTTTCATGAAAAGGCCACAAGAGTGTATTAAAAAATTAATGACAACTTGAAAACAGGTAAATATTTTAATTTACATGGCAAGGACTGAAGGAGAAGTGACCAGGCGTTTGCAGAATTTTTGTGATTTTTTGCAATTACAGCTTTTTCCTCAAATTTAAAATATGAAATTCAAAACCACCTGTGGGGTAAGTTTGTTCGAAATATCTGGAGCAATATTAAAGTCCTGCGGTTTATTGCCAACGGATTTTGCCTTATTCACTGATATTTCTTGCTTATCAGTAGCAGACAGCACCAATACCAGTGAAAAGAGATCAACGGGAGTGAAAGGCAATAGCAAGAAACACTGAATCTGAACAGCAAAAGCCATAGCCATAGCCGCGGCCAGAACTAAATAAATTATCAAATAGCAACAACAAAAACACTTGAAATACTGGCAAGAGCAATGGCTATAGCTGTCTGAGCAAAACTGAATCAGTATAGTATTACTGTCCACACATATACGTACCACAACAACTGAAATTTGGCCAGATAAACGTTTACGTTAAGGTCAACAAGGAAAGAAATAGTCGATAAAGGGTCTTGTGCTTAACTGAGTATCAGTTATTGAGACTACATCTAAATTTAAAACAATCATCTTGGCAGACATTAAATGAATTCTTCATTTTTGAGCTCTTAGTTAATTGTACTTCCATTGGCCAAGAAGTATTATTAATGATGTCGTATTGACTAAATTAACTGATCTAAATAGAGTAACCAAGCGACATGTCTGGTAATCTAGGTAATCGAAGATCACTTTTTAAAAGGGAAATATTATAAATTCAAGTGAACTCATCAGTTCTGGTCCTTGTTAAACTATTTTAGTTATCAAAGACATAAATACTAGACCTAATGGAGAACTGGCCATAAGATTAGTTTGCGATAACTCGATCTCTTGCGATGCTGTACCTATTTTGAATGAATATTAATTACAGTTTCAACATTGAGAGTTTGAGACGATGCTATCACATCAGTGTCGGCCAGGTCGTTGCTCTTTATTTGACACGGCGAAACTGTTCCACAACACCGCATCTGTTCGGCATTAATTTCTCTAACTTACTAGCTTCCAAGTAAAATGCTAATATATTTTGCTGGGAAATTTTATTTTGAGGGAAAGCTGGCATGTTAATATTTTTGTCCTGTTTCCAGTCTATGGCTGTGTCCCGGTTTTTCAGAGTATTAAATAATAGCAACCAATAATTGCACAGGGTGATTCCAATGAAAAAATGAGCTATTTTCTTTTGTTTGGTAGCTGGCAAACTATGCCTGCACATTTTGCTGGTTGGGAATTTTAATGTTAAGTTAATTGCTGGGAATGGGGAATAGATACACTCTTGACAGAAATTGGAAAAGATTAAAACTATGACATTTTGTGCTTATTAAATTTGCCATTTGAATAAGTTGCTTGTTCGGCGGTGCTCTCGGATATTATTCAAAACACTTCGTTAATGTACACTCAAAGTTTGTAATAAAACTTGTAGACTATCTTAAAGCTTACAGCTTCCTACGTTTATGGTTTATCGTTTGTTTGTTTGTTTTTTTTGTTTTTCAGATTTTCACTTGAAATGATTGCATGAGCCGCGGAGCTAACGAAAATACCACAACTGCCTTAGACATCGACTTGAGTCGTCTCATCGTATCACGGGGAATGAAAATGGACTAAATATTTGTTGTTTTATTTTTAATCAAAGCCCCCTTGCCACTAATCCAGTCATACTGAGATATTTAACGACTGAAGCTAGGCCTATTTTTGTCGTTAATCAATAAATCAGCAAGGGTAGTGGGTCAAACTGTTAAAACAAGCGAAAACTGTAATCAAATAGCGCCCACATTTTGAAAGCAGTGAAGTCTTTTTTTAGATGGTTATATATATAATATAACCAGTTTTACAGTTCAATCAAGTAACAAAATAACACTATAACAAGTAAAAAAATTGACAACACAGATAGAATGAAATGTTTAATAACTAACACTTAGCCAGTAGGGAAAAAATGAAACCAACGTGAAAATGAAATGAAATACCAACATGCAACTGTGTTGCAATCACTTGCAACTATTTTTAAAATGTCCAATGCAAGATGAGATCGAAGGTAGTTGAGGCAAATTATCTCAGCCGGCATTCGGTCTTTGGCATGGGTGCCCCAAATGACTGCGATGAACGATAACAAATCTTCACCGAAAACGATAATCGAATTGCGAAACCAATGTAGTCAAAATACTGAAAGATGGAATGTTCAAACAAAGATCTATTGTTGTAAACGCCAAACAGAGCCTGCTTCGCTAGGACTGGGCGTGCAAAGAGCCCTGGGACAGATGAGCATGACGAATAATGTACGCTGATCAGAAAACCACAGGAAAACCGCAGAGACGAGGCATAGCTTATTTTAGTAATATAAGCAATCCAACAATTTTGACCATCGGATGTAAGTCAATACAAAATAATAAAACTTAAATCAGTGACATTGTTTTTCTTGCAAATCATTGTTTTTTTCAAATGTTAGCTTGTAGGACATAAATAAGTGGAGACAAACACCTCTTATAAGCTGTTCAAACCTTACTTTATCTTTCCACAGTTTATTACTTTCCGGCACATGGCAGGATTTAGGGTGAAGATAATCCGGTTTTTCATCAGCTGACAAACTATTTTGGTTTAACACAATCATTCGTTGTCACCAATGGCGCTGACTCCAGCTGGCAAGAACGAGGAGTCTTCGACAGGCCCAAGAACAACTCTGAATTTTCAAACATGTTTTATCAAATCCCAGAACCAAGCCATTTTTATCAATCATGTAAACTAGAAAAAAATTATATTAAAACTTTTTGATCAATTGAGAAGGTAGCCGTATGTTAAATGGTTCACTTGATTAAGTCCTGAATATTTCAAAGAATTAAAATGGAAGTACCCTTCGAATGCTGAACAAGCTTTGCGTGTTTCTATCTGGGATAACAAAACTGTACGTCGTTTTCACTAAAGGGTATTTTAATATCACAAATACACAATGGACAATTTGAGACTTGATTGTAATGAAAAGCAAAACGACGGAAATAAACAATATTAATAAATTGATAATTACTTTTCAACATGGGTTTCGTGTAATTACCCTATTTCTCTGTCACATTTTGTACAATGTTTTAATTTTAAAATACGTAAAAAATTTTACTCATGTAAAACACCTTCATTCGAACACGTTTTTTCTTTTAAAAACTGTTTCATTTTTTACTTTGGTATATATTTTTTGCTATTACATCAGCCAGGCTTGTGGCTCGGCCTTCTGTCTGTCAAGCCATCGGCCAATAACAGTTGTTTATCATATCGCCATATGTAGTCACACAAGTTACAGTCAATAATTTTAGGAAAAACAGATGTAATTGACAGTTATTTGGTCTTCCAGTTTAAAGCCGCAAATTCCAAAACCCCTAAATTTCATAGTAAACTAAATTACCAATCGCAGTGTTTCACTTGCTCATGATATTCTATAAAAAGTAAACCGAAATAGGAGCACATTGTTTGCGCCATTTCATTCTGCTTATACTATATAATATGAAGACACGCAATGGACTGACCAGCAACTTTACCAAAGAGTGCGGCAAACTAGAAAATTTCAGTCTTCGCATCTCTTTTGATTATTTTTAAGAACAAGTAACATAAATTATGAAATATAAGTATAGGTCAATTTTGGACATCGTAGTAGCATTACCGTTTCAGTACCAAATCCTTGTCTTATATATATATTTTTTTTAACTAAATAATGTTGATCTGAGATTTTTTCTCAATTACAACCACGTAACACGTTACGTGTTTTAAAATAATTTAATTCGCATGTTAATAAAAATTGTTGTTGTTGCTGTTGTTAAAAAATGACGTTGCACCCATTGGTATCATAAAATCTAAAACCACAGCAGTAGTATTAAAATATCTGTTTGGTTACACATCAGCCGGCTCGGCGTTTTTTTTATTCGCCGCAACGACAAAACTGCCGGAGAATTTTATGTTCACAATTTCCTTTGATCGTCTGCAAAACGATTGTAAGTTAAATCTGCATGTTTCCGTTTTCCTTCGGACATGAGCTCAGAACAAGCAATTTAAAAACAGAATCAAGTACAAGCGGAAGTCGACAAAAAGCCGATTACGCAAATGTGTTTGTCTCCGGTCCAAAAAGTGGAGATTTCAAGCATCGCGACTGAACAGTCGTTCCGGTACAATCAGATTAAGCGGTTCGTCTCCTACTCAAGACGTGCGGAGCTAATTTGGCAGTCGAAAATTTGTTACATGTGTTAAGAGGAACCAAATGATTGATTGACAACTCTCAGACACTTCATAACGAATGAATAATTATCACAAATCAAGGCCCTTTGTTCTCTCTAATGTTCGAACAAGATTTTGTTTCCGGTGAAGATAAGATAGCACAGTAATATTGAAAGCATGGCTCCCACTTGACATTTCAACAAATGAAGGGGTTTTCCCGTTTGTTTTTTTATGTGAGCTGTTCCAAAAATCCAAAACCTTAATGGATTCTTTTTCCGAGAGCTCGCCCGACGTACTGAGAATGGCAGTTCAAATTGAAGCAGTAATTAAAACACGCGTCAAATTTTCACGATTAACATGGAAGCTGATGGGCGCTACCACGTGTCAACTCTTTTACACAAACCGGTCTCGGATTCCAGTAGATTTTAGAACAGATAATGGCGTACTCGAGTCACTCAAATTACATTTGTAGATCATAGTTATAATTTCACCTCGAGAGTAATTCTGGCTTAATCAAACCTTACCGAAATAGTTTTCAGCATTTTGAAATGTAAACTTTGGAAAGAACTTGATCTACGAGACCTGTCAAAATGATAGTTGTTGACAAGCCTGAGAGAGCATATCTGCACAGACTGGCTTATCTCTTTCAGCGAACGCTGCAATCTGTACACCGTTCTCCTTCGGAAAAACATAGACCATATCCAAAACGCACAGGTAAAATATTGCTTTATCCCGAACGCCTAAAACGCAAACACAATCTAAAGTCAAAGTGAATCTTTATTTACACTCCCCAAACTTTTGTACACAAAATGATAATCTGCTGTCGCAGGGTTAGAATATCTCTTTCCTAAACGTCTTACGAATAACAATTTATACGCTTTTGATTGTCTGGAACCAAACGCCATCTAAAAAAATTGGCATTCACCGACAATCTTTTTTTTTCAACAACTTGCAAGCAATGGAACAAAATACTTTGAAATTTACACCATAATTAAATTTTCCCAGAAAAGGCAAGTTTCTACTTGCAATAATCTTATTGTGTCTCTAACATTACTCTAGGAAACTATTTTATCTAAACTAAAAAATCGAAACAAAATTTAAAAAAATAATTTAGCTCCAAATGTAAAAACTATGTTCAACAAGCAAAAATTTTTACAAAAGATCTGTGACATACACTGTTGTATTCTAATTCGGTGTAATGAACTACTAAACAATGTATTTCGCTGCAAAACAGCGCATGTTGAACTGGAATTTGCAAAATTCTATATACATGATGTAATCAAAACATTGTAAATCTTTCTGAACTTTTTTTTACATTGACAACTATAAATGGTCATTTGATTGCAGTTTTACACTGCTTCAAGAAAGTTTACTTCAGTTCCGTCCAAATACTGATCAAATTCATTTCGATCAAAGTCTTCCAAATTGTACAATTCTGTTAGTTGTGCAAACGAAACTGGCTGCGGAGTGTCTTGTTCATTTGACGCCGGTAGGTTACTCGCATTTTGAGTTTTAACGGGTTGCTGATAGAAAGAAGCGGTTTGCACTTGATTCTGGGCTTGAACAATATTCGATTGCGCTTGTTCGTTATTGTTCGGCATCTGAACGAATTGCGTACCGGAGACACTTTGCTGACCGGCAGCCGCACAGCTGCATGAGAAATCTGATTGCAGTTCATCGTTGTGCAACTTTGGCAATGCATGCATCAAAATGTTTTGGAGTTCCTCTTGCGTTGTGGGAAAGTGAAAAACATTCTGTAATTCCAAAACGTTTGGACTCGGTTCTGGGGTAGGCAAGTTCACCTCGGGAACAGATGCGATCGGAAAAAGCAAGGTTTGATTGAAGTGAGATTGTTCCGGCGGTGAATTAGGCAGTGGAGGACTTGGTACAGGGCTCATCACCGGCGGTGAATAGCGCGCTGCCTCGTTTGAGAAGAGATTCGTTGTTTCTTGTTTTGCACTTTGAGAGACAGATCCTTGAAGTAACGTATTTGGTAAGTTTGTCGACGCGACACGCTTGCAAACCCTTCTGGGGTGTTTGCGACGCCGAGGCCGGTATTTGTAGTCAGGGTAGTCTTGCATGTGTTGAATTCGAAGCCTCTCAGCTTCCTCGATGTAAGGTCTCTTCTGGGTGACTGTCAGCGCACGCCAAGATTGACCCAAAATTTTACTCAGTTCAGCGTTGTGAAGCTCTGGATTAGCGTCCGCGAGTCTTCGTCGCTCTACTTGTGCCCAAACCATGAAAGCGTTCATAGGCCGCTTGATTCTTTCACTGTCATGAAGCTTTTCTTCTTTTTTGGCCGAGTCGCTAGCAATTGACCCAAGCCATTTTGTGTAGTTCATCTCAACTGTATTGTTTGCACTTGTGGCAGCCGCAAATTTAAGCGGGTTTGTAATTTGTATAGGGTTAGGCAGCGATGGCATTCGCTTGCTTTTGATATTTATCTGGTTGGATCCTTTTTCAGGGATAGTGACCATAATTTTGGTTGTCACTAACAAAAACTTAGTGACAGTGGATTCAGTGCTAACTCTAACACGAATACCGCCAATTGAAGAGTGAAGAGAGTTGCAAGCCAATATTTTAGCCAAACTCCTGCTGTTTGGGTTGATATACGTAAAGACATGTGTGACAGGACACTGTCACGTGTTGGGGGCTGGTAACTCTAATTATAGACTGCCGGGAGGCCAATCAGAATAAGGCCATCGGGACAGCTGCCAAGTATCTTATCAGTGGAGGTGCCAACAAGACTGCAACTGAAATGAATTTTCGGGTTATTTTTCAGAGGCAATTTAAGTGAATATCGAATTACCAAGTTTAAGGTTGCCCGTAGGGCTTTCTTGCTGAGAATTTGACATGAACAGATTTCCGCAGGAGAGCCCGAGCTCTCTGACAACAGTTCATCACATCTCATCGATAAACGCGAGGCACGGCAAAACGTTTTTGCTACCAAAATGATAGCTTGATTATAACACGCGGGGTATTATAGACTTTTCATTACAAATTTCAAATAAAACTCATTTGATTGACAAACGGATGGGAGGGGCACAAATCTCTTGTCTCCCCACTCAAAAGTCGAACCGCAAAAAGCGAACTCGGGGAAATCCTTTCTGCGGTGTATTTTTTTTTTGTTTATACTAACTTTGTAGATTTGCAAAACTTCCTTGTTAAAATATGTTAGCAACAAAACGGTGTAAGTATTTTGGTGTGGACGTGACATAGAAATGTTTGTTTATTCTTTTTCGGTCACGAATTGATTTAAAGAACCTCCAGTTACACTAAGCGCTCTAAAATTACAAATTATCCCCGATAATCTTGGACTAACATTGCTTAAACCGGTTGAGAGTAAATTTTGACTTCAAAGGTATCAAATAAAATCAATTTTCAATCAACATTTTGCGGAATAAATAGTGTTGTTTAGTCGAGAAAAACGTTGAAACTTCACCTAGAAACGTTGAAAAGTACGCTTGAATCTAGACCTGTTACGTGCATTGCAAATTCCAAGCTTGTTTTGCAGTTTGTAATGTTTGAGAAGTGATTTCATATGAATGATAGTAGCACACATTAAAGTTGATTTTAAATTTTCTTTGCCTGAAACGAAAACAATACTGAACTAATAATGACAACTTCTATCGATTGGTACTTGGTTTGGTTTAGGAATTCCTAATGAAAGAGCGACCAAAAGTTCTAAAACTGAGCCGGCCGAAGAGTCTCCGATTTAAGGGCCAGATTTTCTGTAAACAGTGCTCTAATATTGCCTTAGATGACAAAATATGTTTGAGTTCGGTGTGACTCGGGAGTAAAAGATGTTTAGACTACGTGTAGCAATTTTAAAACATACTTATCAGTTTCAAAAGCCACTGAGGCTCGTCTCGGGTTGTCCAGCAAGAATTACAGATATTACCCTGGTCACGATATGGTATTGAAAGCTGAATAGGTATCAAGATTGCTCAATTCTCATGAAATGACTTCGAAAAACAAAACCGCTTCAAATCAGCTTCATGGTTGTACAAAAAGTTGCACACTAACTTCATGATTCTAAAAATACTTTATAAAGAATACTAGCAAACATTTGGGCGAAAACGATTATTAAAATATAGATTTTAAGGCCAAGCGAAATTTGACTCGCTGTAGTAACATGTTGAGCTGTGCAATACAAATCCATATAACATTTTGATCTGGACCAAATATTACCATATAAGGTTTGTGAAGCAAAACCAATTCTGTCTTTTTTGAATTTGAAATCCTTCCACTAGATACCAACTGGCCTGGTAATCTGTGTACCCAGTTTACCTGTTTGTAATTCTATGGTAAGGATACCATAGAATTCATTAAATTCGTTAATTTCTTGCTAAAACTAAAAGTACGCTTTGAAAGACAAGTAACGTCAAGTCGGGAAGTTGTTTTATAAAAGCAAAAAACAGATGGAGTCTTTAACCGGCACGTACATTGAAAAAAATCTTACGTCGTAACCATACACATTTGGTGTTGAAATACATATCTGATATTTTGTTATGAAATGGTTAATTAAGTTCTAAATGTTCAACCTTATTTCTAGCAATGCTATATATACATTCAGCACCGGTTCAGGCTTTTTTTCGAATCCAAGTTTCGTGTCTTTTTAGAAGACGATGTGTATAATGATTATATAGCTTTTCTTAAACGGGGGAGTTACAAAAGATAATCGCATATTGTAAACGACGTAGATGATATTATTTTATGCCCGGGAGATACTCCCTATATTGGTAGGTAGGGTTTCAAATAATATTGTAGGAAGAAATCCGTTACAATTTCCTGTTTCGTTGGATCCAGGGGACCCAGTCAGCTACATGGCAAGTTTAAATATATATAACTTTAACAAGAGCTGACAAACAACGAAGGTTATTTTTCTTATTTATGTTTCGACCGGCCACCACTCTTTATCAGGTGTAAAGGATAAATTTACATTGTCATAAGTAAAATATCTAATAATATAGGCCGGATGCTTGTCATATTTTTTAGTAATATATAGGGGTACGTGTATTTTGTATGGGTTCAAAATTGCAATCTGATATTTTTGGGGTTTTCAGAGAAAACTCAAGGCCGAATTTTAGAAAAATGGTATTTTTAGAGTGCAAAAACAAAACAACCTAATTTATTTTTCTGCGGTTTCCTCCTGCCTCTATTAAAATTTATGCTATGAAGTACATTTTTTTATGTCAAAATTTTTCACGCCTTAGTATTTTTTAGGGTATTTTCACATTTCTAGGTGAGCATCCCCCTACCTTTTCATCCGCGACTTCATGCTGCCATGCAGTTCAGTGCCAAAATTGGAAACATCGTGTATCTAAACAAACCAGTCAAAATTCTGAAAAAAAACAAAGATTTATTTACTAAAATCGCTTCTAATCACAAACGTTGCAGACTACGCGTCGCCAGTTCTTGAAGGAAATGTCGAGCTCTTGAGAAGATGTTTCAAAAATATTTACACAGACTAGATTTACGTACATCATTTACACATCAGCCGTTTATTTTAAAGCCAAAATTTTGAAGGGCTTATTAAAAAGGCAAACGATGTGACGTTTTATTTAAGAATATTCATTTGCCTGTAACGTTCCTTATGCCGTTGACATTTAAGTTTTATGAATCAGTGTTTTGGCTGGACTTCAATCGTGTTCTAGATCATGGCATTTTTAAAACATTTAATCAGAAAGTTTTAGTTTGACCTGCTTCAAAGAGGTCAATTCTCACCTTTTAAAAACTAGCATCTGTAGCAATATTTACTGGAGACTGACTAAGTTATACAACGATTTATCGAAACCGCTACATTGAAAGTGCACGCTTACAAGCAGTTTTCTTTTGAATATCAACCGATATTACAGGTCATATTGCAAGCAATACGGCATTTTGAGCATTCTGAGCATTCATGCTAACTTGCACGCGTATAGTTAATAATGCAAGACGACTCTCCTTTTAGATTCTGCTGTTATCATTATTGCTATCTTATAATAACCTCGATACCTCTGTTACATGCTGATTTTAGCAACGCCTCATTTCAAATAAAAATAAACCATATCAAACCATGGATTTGATTTTATATTGTATATAAATAATCGAATTTCATCTTCGTTCATCTTCATCAGAGAAACACTGATGCGTATCATAACTGAACGCTGGAAAAACATCGGATGCCCCGAACAGCAATCGAACCCACATGCAACTCGCCGATTTCATGACTTGTGCTATACTACAGAATTATCAAGGATCGAGGAAACTATAGCGGGATAAGCCGATTTTGAGACACTGATTACTAAGCGTTTGCAGCCCCAGACAGACTCAGACTTGGAATTATTTTTGTTGAGTGATCAAGC
>JAODFW021483108.1:0-13942 GCA_027575235.2 Palythoa mutuki
AGTAGTAGTAGTAGTAGTAGTAGTAGTAGTAATAGTAGTAGTAGTAGTAGTAGTAGTAGTAGTAGTAGTAGTATAGTAGTAGTAGTAGTAGTAGTAGTAGTAATACTGAGTAGTAGTAGTAGTAGTAGTAGTAGTAGTAGTAGTAGTGGTAATACTGAGTAGTAGTAGTAGTAGTAGTAGTAGTAGTAGTAGTAGTAGTAGTAGTAGTAGTAGTAGTAGTATATCAGCAGCAGTAGCATTTAGCGGTAGCAGTAACAATAACAGTAGTAATAACTGTAACAGTAATAACAGTAGCAGTATAAGAGTAGCAGAAACAGATACAGTCGGCAGTAGCAGCAACAGTATCAGTAACAGTATAACAGTAACAGTAGCAGTAACAACAGTAGCAGAAATAGTAATAGTAACAGTAACAGTGGCAGTAGCAGTAGCAGTAACAACAGAAGCAGTAACAGTAACAGTAGCAGTAACAGTAACAATAACAACAGTAACAGTGGCAGTAGCAGTAACAGTAACAACAGTAACAGTGGCAGTAGCAGTAGCAAATACAGTAGCAGCAGTCAGTGAGATAACATTGCACCAGCGCATGGTAGTAGTAGCAGTAACAGTAACAACAGTGGCAGTTGCAGTAACAGTAATAGTGACAACAGTAACAGTGGCAGTAACAGTAACAACAGTAGCAGTAGCAGTAACAGTAACAACAGTAGCAGTTGCAGTAGCAAATACAGTAGCAGTAGTCAGTGCGATAGCAGTTGTAGCAGCACGTGGTAGCAATAGCAGTAACAACAGTAGCAGTAACAGTAGCAGTAAATACAATCACGAGCGAATCACAAGCTAAGCTTGGCAACCACGCTTTTAATTTAGCCGGACTGACCCACCAAGCCTGAACTATTTCGGTCAACGAAAACGGACGCAACAATTCCAAACATTGTGAGCGAGTGTCTGAAGAAGTGATGCATTCTGATACAGTAACTCCTGAAATGTGCGAGGGCAGACGTGTGCATGAAGTCAACATTGTTGTGCTTAAGGAAATGGAAAAATGTAATTCATATATATAAATGTATGTGAATATAAGTATGCCTTTGTCGTTGTCATCATCAGTTATCATTGTCGTTGTTATTGTCTTTGTGGTTGTCGTTGTCATTCATCTTATTTGTCATTGTTGTTGTCATCGTCAGTTGTCATTGTCATTGTTATTGTCATCGTCAGTACGTTGTCATTGTTATTGTCATCGTCAGTTGTCATTGTCATTGTTATTGTCATCGTCAGTACGTTGTCATCGTTGTTGTCATCGTCAGTTGTCATTGTCATTGTTATTGTCATCGTCAGTACGTTGTCATTCTCGTTGTCATTGTTATTGTCGTTGTCATCGTCAGTTGTCGTTCTCGTTGATAGTCGTTGTCGTTGTGGACGTAGAGACTTTTAGATCCCACTACGAATTAACGAGTACAAGATTTTAAGAGCGCGAGCGCATTTACTAGCAAACTCGTTGTCGAGAGGACGAATTTTGCTTGAAATCTCGTCCTGTCAACGAGTTTGCTTGTACAAGCGTGCGCGCTCTTAAAATCTTGTACTCGTACTCGTAGTCGTATCTAAAGGACTCATTCCATGAAAACCGGCGCAACATGTTACCGGCGCTACGATTCCCCGGTCAAAAACAATAGAATGGATGTTGAGATGTTGGTCCCAACAATGTCGCGGCGCTTGCATGGGGATTTAATTACATCGCCAAATCGAATTTGATCCGCAAAATATCCATTTGCGTGAAATGTTAAACTTATAATATGGGAACTACATAACCACTCCTTCAGATTAGACTTCAAAATATGTTTCTTTTTGGTATTGCATAAATACTGAACTGATACTGTCACCATCGGAACTGATTGTCGAATGACGCAAATCGACCGCTTCCATTTTTCTCATGAAATATCGCACAACTCTTCAACACTTTCGGAATTTAAGCATCAAAAATATTTAATTTGTTACACTGACGAAACACAGAAATACTTTGTACTTGTTTGAATGAATATTACCGTGATATGAAAATACGTTTAAAACTACCTTCTTTAAAAAGTATTTATTTTTGTTCTTTATGAATGTGCGCCAAAACAGTTTCAGTTAATAGGTTTCTCAAAATAGATCAGATATATTTTGCCAAATGATGGTATTTCAATTGTCAGTTTCCCTTCTTTTTTTAGGTTGTAAATTTATTTATATACCAACGAGTCATAATGAAGCAACCTCTAGAGTTTTATTATGTACCAATTTGTTATTGTTCAAGTTGAAAAGGTTTTATGCTGCGCTGGTCGTAATTTCGCAAAGATTTTTATAAAAATGTTTACGTTTAATAAAGAACTAAAATTTCGCTGGTTATATGAGAATGTACATAGTTTCATAGCGGCGTACTTTGACTTTTACCAAAACATGCAGTAGTTAGTGTGTGCAATACTATACTCGCACTTTTATGAGAACCACTAAGTTTTGACGAGGCTCATTGTTCTTAAAGTTTTGATGACTGCAGTTTCAAATTGTTCCTAAACTCCTTATTTTTTTGAGCGGTCTGAGTGGTCTAAAAAGCACGTATAAGTGATAACACCCAGAGATTTCCAGTAACGAAGAACTTATATAACTCGGTATTTTTGTATAATTTTGGACAATGATTTTAAAACAAATTAGAAAAACGGTGACTATTTTTGTGTTTTATATTGTATTGCTATGTACGGGTTCAGTCAAGTTTCTACCTAAGGCTAAAAGTAAAAAGTTCTCATAATCATCGAGCCTCAACACTAAGTATGTTCTTAAATACGCGGTTTTATAAAGTTGTTCGAGACTTCGGCAGCTTTTGAGGGGGGCTCTGATAAGATTTACACCAACTCTTCGTCGTATTTGCTTTTTACAAAACGAGAATTATTTTTGTCAGGGTTAATGGCAGTTTGCTTTTAGCTGACGAAAACAAGAAAAACATGTTATAGAGAGCTAGTGAAGAACACTGAAGTGCACGAGAAGTCTTTTACGTACATAACTCAGATAATAATACATAATGTGATGATAATGATGATCAATTCTTTCTTTTCATTGGCAGAAAAGAAACTGTTTTAAAAATAATAAATTAAAATTCATGCTATGCCAACTTTTCTCTTTGCTCACCTGATCAGCGAAAGTACAAAGTCGCGTTAGAAAAACTAGAGGCATTAGTTTTTAATTCAATAAACGTTCTACAGGTGTCTAGCTTTTTTAAAATGCCATTAACGCACCAAAAGCTCAAAGCAGTACGAACAGATTCCACAGCTTTAACGAGGAATTATCACGATTATGAATAAATATCTTAAAATACTCAGTATTTTTTAGTACCAAGTGATACAAGGTTACCATGTTTGTACGTATATGGTTTCCACTTTAACGTTTTTCAAGGCATTCATCCAATACTTATTGCACGCTACGGGACAACAACGTAAATCTGGTTCTGAGACAAAACATCGCGGACACCGCATTCAACGGAAAGCTGCCGATGAAGCGCAAATTAACATATGTTGGTCGATATTTGTTTAATTCTATTGAGACTTTTTAATGAGTGGGAAGCATTTCGATATTGCTTCACTAATGTAGCATTAATGTGTTTGTGTCTCCACAGGGTATTTTGTCCGCATTCATTAAGTTATTGAAAATTGCAAAATTTCGTCGAAAATTCTGAACAAATCAGTATATAATGTACAGTATCCAGCCTGTCGCTCAACTAATTTTTCTTTCCGAATATTTACTTTATCCTACTTGCTTATATACGCCCTCAGCCCTATAAGTAATTTTCTGTCTCATTCTCAAAAGTGGCCACAAAGTTCTGCGGAAAACTGAAAGTCTGTTTAATTTGTTGTTGAGAGCATATATGCCCCATAAGGGCAAAGCAAATAAAGCTCATTACAGGTTACCTTTTTAACTTTTATAATCTCATACCAAAACACAGTTCCATTGACTCTGACTAACAAATAAAAAGAGACGGAACTTTAAAAGTTAACGTGACTAGAAAACCAAAGAATTTCGTAGAAATTCCAATGAAGTGGAGGCTTTTGACACTATAGAAAGTGTACAAGAAGTTCATTAAACATTCGGCTTTGTTCTATTGTTATCTGTTTGAGTGAGATTCTGTTGTACAGGGCTTGACCTGAGAACGTGATCGATAGATCTCGCTTCATTGAAAGCAAAAGAGGGTCAGCTTACATTTTGTTAAGTCACATTTCAGCCTTTCAGTTTCATCCAATACACACAGTCGAGGAGATTCCAAGCGATTTTTTGAAACCAAAATTAAATAGCCTCTGGCCTACATGGCAACTAACAAGATAACAAAACAGTTAAGAAAGATTGATTTGTATTCATTGCGGAGATAAAAAATTAGCTTGGGAGACGCGACGCCATTTAAAAACGACGCGCGTTGTTCTCGCGTGACGCTCATTCTTGTGCCTTTGAAATGTGTTACAACTCTATTCCTATTGTGACGTCACCAGCAGCGCTCCAATCAGAAACGGAAGTACGCGGGCATTGGTTAGCATCCGGTCGCTGCAAACAATATATCTCCAAATGAATTTAGTATTCAGAGGCTGGCACTTTAGTACTTTCGGGAATGAAGGAGGATGCTCTAAAATTTGGCAGCGAAAGTCGAGCCAAACAGTGTGAAGCGAGGTAAAATGTTTGAGAAGTGTAAGTCGCGTAGAAAAATGGCGTGAGAGTGTCGAAACAGCTTTTAAAAGTCTTGCGACAGCAAATTTCAAACTCAGGGATTTGAACAACAAACAAAGCTTGTACGCCACGAGTTTGGCCGAGATCATAGCGTGTGGTTTCCACGAAATGGAGAGAATTCCTGATGCAATTTTACTCGAAATATTTCTTTGGCTTAAAAAGAAAGAGCTAGGAGTTATGGCGCGGGTTTGCAAAAGATGGAAGAGAATCGCGTACGACCGCGCGTTGTGGAAAATTGTTGACCAAAACGAACTAAGACCTCTCGTGGATGAGGATACAATGCTAATGTTGATCAGGACGCGTTTGTCCGGTGTTAAAAGTCTTAATCTTGGCGGCTGTACTTTTACAGCGAAGATAGCGAAAGAATTATCCAAGAAATGTCGCGAAATGAAAAGCTTAGTCTTCTATGGTTCAAATATTGATAATGAGTCGTCGCTGCGTGATGGAATACGCGATTTTCCCACTGGCCTTGAATTGCTGGATTTGCGGTATTCATGGGGTGATTTTAGTTTCATGAGAAGACTTCCACGTCATTTTACTGAAATGAGATTTATTGGATTAGGAATGGACTCTGCAGAGTCACTTATCCCAGATGTTTTTGCAAAGATGCGGAATTTACGGATTTTGGATTGCACCGATTGCGAGACATTTACGGATGACGCACTATTGAAGATCTCGATTTGTTGTCCCCTGTTGGAGTCGATCTGCTTGAACGAATGTAAAAACTACTACGGTAAACACTTGGCTAGAGTTCTGAGAAACTGTAGATTCGTTTCGACACTATTAATGCGCTTTACCAAAGTAACAGACGAAGCATTAATGGCTATAGACTGGGAGAAAACTTGTATTCGTGAGCTGGATCTTACGGGCTGTTACTTCGTAACTACGACAGGGCTAACCAGTGTGTTGTCGCGGTTGCCAAACCTTCATTATTTTAAGATGAACCAGTGTGGATTTAGGCACATTTTGCATCTTCGTGTTTATCAAGAAATTAAGCCAGTTGCGAAATATTCTTCTCTAGAGACCCTTGATTTGCGTTGGAACTTCTTACTTTCTGCTGAATGTTTGGAAGCTATTCTCTGTCAGTCCCCCTCCCTGAGGTACTTGGGAGTAAGCCATTCACCTAGGGTACCCCCCTCAGTACTTTCTGCAATGCTTAAGTATGTTCCAAATTTGAAGATTTTGGAGTTTGGGCCTCTAAGAAAGGAAGGCCTCTCTGAAAGTACCCTTGTACCAAATTTAATTAAGCTGTGCCCGCTTATTGAAGCAGTTTCATTAATCAACTTCAAACTCATTGATGATGCCGATGCTGACATGTTGCAGGAACTGCGAGCCAAATGCAAGAAGATTAGGGAAGTGAAGTTATGTAATCCAAGGATTGAACATGTTGCCATTGGAAATAATGGGGAAACAATAACAGTGGAGAGACTTTTAATCAAAATGGAGAGTTTACTTCCAAGTCCAGCAAACACTCTTGGTAAAGTTATCAACAGCATGAATATGTGATATGTGTGCATACAAGGTGTGGTGTAATTATATCAGTCTATAAATGTTAATATGTAAATTAAATTGGATTTTAATGTCAGCCAAAGTCATTTGCAAATTAAATGTGAAATGTGTACACACTGCACGTTGCTAGTTAAGGCATTTCTATTTTTAGTTCTGATTGTATGAATTTAGGTAAATTATTTTGTACAATAACTATTATAAAACAAATATATATGGTGTCTTGAAGTTGCAGTCAGACCTCAGATTAAAACAGATGACAACTTAGTTGCATCAGTATAATATTCTGATTTTTATCAACTAAAAGTTGGCTCAAATTTATTGAAGACTATGTAATAATGAGGGTGGGTGGGAAAACAATTGCAGTTTTTATCGTATCTATTTGTTTATTTGTCGTAGTGCAAGAAATGAAGCACATTTTTACAAGCTGCCTGCACATATTTGTTTTTAGTGAAACTTAAAAAATATGCCACTTACGTCATAAGTCATTTAGTTTGATCCATATTCACATATAGTCAACAGATGTGATATTTTTTTAAAGCTCAAAATTAAAATATTTGGTGCATAATAATTTCAAACATAGTAATCAATAATAACACAACTCAACAATTCGAGGCCTTGGTTGCTGGTTAGAGGCTGGGTGCTAAACTCGGGATGAAACATGTACAACTTTGTAAAGTTATAACAACAACAAACAGTTGTCATGTAATTTGCAAACACTCAGCAAATATTAACAAAAGAAAATGATACCGTCAAAGTTTCAAACTAAAGGGGGGGAGTGACAAATAAGGGTTGGCAAATCTGCCAGTTCATGTGATTTTATGGCCAAATCTGTTGATCTGCAATTATTTTATGTTCAGATTCGGATCTGGGAGGTTTTGGCCACATGAGGTGGAAACCTGAAGAAATGAAATTAATCTAAAATCCACAATCCGCTGTTTTTATAGGATTTGCAAATCCATTGAAATTTTCCTTGAAATCCACAGTACATGTGCTTTTTAGGGCCAAATCAGTCAATCAGTGAAACTATCGCCCCGTATATCACCCTGAAGAGCTAGGCAAATAGACCTAATCCACTGCCCTCAATGATTTGCCAATACAGTCCTCTTGGGAAATGAGGTTCTTTGTTATTGTTTAAGCTAAACATTCTTTCGTATTTTTCTCATTGCCACATCTGAAACAAAAAGCCTTAATTCCCAATTGCAAGACGACTGTATTAGGAAAACATTGAGGGTAGCGGATTAGGTCTAATGTTGTTTTCATTGCGAGTTCAACACCGAGGCTCCAATCTGAAAATTTACCAAGACTGCGATTCGTTGAGGTGGTGTATTACAGTGAATGCAGTATGTAATCATAACATATTATTATTGTATTCTGCTTGGAAAACTATGTTTTAACTAAGTTGTTAGTATAACATTTAGTTGGTCATTTCAATACTACCTTCTTAATTACTTACCTGATAAATAATTCTAGCTTTTATATCATGTAAACAAATGCAGCAATTTGTATGAAACCAGGACAAACTCACACCAAAATAAATATTGATCCGATAGCATGTAAATATTGTCTTAGTCACTAATGAGAACAAGAGCTAATGGGATCAAATTTAATTTTTGGTAGGACTGATTTAAAATTTAAATGAATTATTATGACAAGATTTGTTTTGTATGAAACTTACAATTACGTACTGTTTACCTGAGCAAATACCAAACATGGGATTAAAAATAAGCAAAGACAGCCAATAAAATCAATTAATACTATTGACATGTGCAGTTCCAGAAAATATTCAATGTCCTCATTTCTGCATAATTTAGAAAATCCAGGGGGGTAAAATATTAAAACCCACCTCCCTAACCATTTGGAAATTAACCCTTTCAGCCCCAGGCAATTTATCAACATCTAACTTCTCCTTACATATCTCAAAGAAAATGATACAACTGGTAATAAGAAAAAAGGTATTGATCAAGTGGAATAATCTGTGGAAGTTGAAAAGCCAAATTCTCCCAAACTGCGTATATAGAATATATGGAGCTCTGTTGGGAGAATTTACCAACACATCATTTGTCTTGCTTGGGGCTTAAAGGGTTAAGCAACGACAACGGCAACACCAACGGCTTAGAAAAAAATGTATTTTTGATTTGCTCTTTATTTTTTTGTGAAGGTCATTAAGGTTCTATCTTCTCAACCTTAAACTTTGTGAAAAGAAAAGGAGTACAGTTTCCTCCTTGAAGGTAAAACAAATACTAAGAAAATTTTTGTTATCACGGCCGGCCTCATGCAGAACTCCACAACAGGTCTTTTTACGTTCTGCTTTTATCGAGATCTACGTGCGCATGCCCAACTCGATCCATACCTACATACAGTTAGGTCGTGTTATATCGTCGCACCGAACTCAATTATTTCAATTTGGCGCTGTAAAAGTGCGATGTATAAATTGATGTCCCAATTAAGTGCTGTGCCAAATGATAGCACGGCTCAATTTATACAGCGTGCCAAATTGTCGCACACAATTGCAAAACAAGTTTAGATAAGTCCGCCGGATAAACTTCAAACGGCACAAAACAAGTATATTGGCACTCGGACTGATTCTGTTGCTGTATTGGGATGCGATGTATAAATCGCCACCGTGCCTTGGCAGTGCTTTCACCGCACCAAATTGAATTGGGTTCGGTGCGACGATAGCAGGATGTGTCGACCCTATCGAAAAATGGCGACGGTTTTAATATCCTTTTGTCTACATTCAAATTAGCCCTACTAGCCTCGTCCTTGTGTTAAACTTTCAAAAGAATATAACTGTGTTGCACAAACGTGCTGATAATGACACAGCCACTAAATAGGGCACTATGGCCTCGCCGGTCAGAGGGTCTAAGCCCGTACTGAAACCCTTCAAATAAAGAGTGAGCCTGAATGTTGGCAGCCATGGACAGCATCTGTCTCTACCTCGAAGGGATATCCTCATCTATTGCTATAATTACTGCTTCTTCTATTGTCTTCCTTCTGCTCTGGAAGGCTTATGTTTTCTTCTTTTGTAATAGCATGACATTGTCCTGTGAAGTAGGGTGAGGGGCAGGCAGTGTTTTCTTCTTTTGTTATAGCATGACATTGTCCAGTGATGTAGGCTGAGGGGCAAGTAGTGTTTTCTTCTTTTGTAATAGCATGACATTGTTCTGTGATGTAGGCTGAGGGGCAGGCAGTGTTTTCTTCTTTTGTAATAGCTTGACATTGTCCTGTGATGTAGGCTGAGAGGCACGCCGTGTTTTCTTCTTTTGTAATAGCATGACATTGTCCTGTGATGTAGGTTGAGGGGCAGGCAGTGTTTTCTTCTTTTGTAATAGCTTGACATTGTCCTGTGATGTAGGCTGAGGGGCAGGCACTGTTTTCTTCTTTTGTAATAGCATGACATTGTCCTGTGATGTAGGCTGAGGGGCAGGCAGTGTTTTCTTCTTTTGTAATAGCATGACATTGTTCATTTTGAGGGTGAATGGTAGGGAGTCTAGAACTAACTTCTTTTGGAATTTGTAATAGCTTGGAATTGTTATGTGGTGTAGCCTTTTCAGAATACAAAGCTCAGACTTGTTCTGTATATCGATTCTAAACACCCAAAAATGCTTTTTTTCTTTGATCAATTTTTTTGTGACCCTTAAAGTGTGTAGTTTAATATGTTTTAAGATGTTGTAGTTTAAAATTTTCTCGTCCAAAGCAGGTAATCGGTTTCTTAAATTTTCTTTCTCGTCGGAAAACACAGATGGACTAATTGCGTAAAAATGTTTATGGGAAATAAGAACAGTAGAATTTAGTTCGTCAGAAAAAGCACTTACGGGTGTTTAGTTTGTTATTACAGTACCTGACTCATAGCTGAAGATTACATGTGTTAGTTTGTGAGGGTTGGACTTTTTGTGCAATAACTTCATTAGTCAATTGATGCCAGGATGTCAAGATGGAGGTCTTCTGGGATGCTGTAGAGAATTGTTTGTTTCTCTTTAATTTTTTCTAAACCATGGCAAATGTATGAGACACTCTCAGTATACACAAGGGCTTCTTTGTGTTCCTCTACTTTGTAAACATGGCCCCTGTGTTTTTCTAACTTCACAAAAAATAGCCTCGCAGTACTTCTGCCCCTCTTGGGTATGTCGCTTTCCAGTCATCTGTTGTTCTCTTCTCCAGTTTTTCTGCCCCATCTCCAATTACTTTCAATAAGTAATAATCTTCGGCTGGGTCACCAGAAGCAATTGCCACTACTGTTTTATGTGTAATGAGGTCTTGAAGTCTCTCAGGATTTCTTGTCAGTGTAGATCTAGTAATTCGAGATCCAGTGCTGCCCTCTTGCACCATTACGGTTTCTTTCCAATCATCAACGTAGTCTGTATTCGTGCACTTATCAAAGTTACCAGCCAGACAGTCTTCGCAATAACAGGAAAGGTGCCGTGTGTAAAGCTTGCCAGCATTTTCACCTGATATGATGCTGTGGAGAGAACGGTTACCCTCAACTGCCTTAAACTGACGATTGACCCTGTCTGGTCTCTTTTCAAGGTAGAAAAATTTTCGACGTGAAAGTTTAGCAGTTGCAGAAGCATATGTCGAAACTGCAGGATCAGTTAGATTATTCACTCCAAATTCAAAAAGATCTCTTGCATTTTGGATTCTGACGTTATTTCTAATAACTTCTAAATCTGCTTTGTGCTTTAGGTTGCCCCCTGCACCATCCTGAGGCCCTTTGCCATGTGACGATTCAAAATAGTTTCGAAACCAAAATCTTGCTGAGAGAAACTCACATCTCCCATGCAGTGGCGACTCTTATATTGAGTTGAACAGCCATCTGTCCATTCATGCATTATCTGCACATCACAGCCTATATCTTTTAGATAAGAATCAACTAGCTGTCTACAGGAATGAACAGAGTGATGGTCATGCCTCAAATCATCAGATATAACAAACAGATGTTCGGTTATTATAACTGGGTCAGCATCGGTGCTTTCAATACCATCAAATCGTGCAACTGCATGCCGATGCAGAGTAGTTACATGTATTGAAACTTGGGTCTAGGATGATTGACATTGATTTTGGTCTTGACAGGTGTAATTTTCACTAAAATCATGAATACACACTACCTACCCAAGTGGCAAATTTAGTAAAACCTCCTGCATTTGATCGTGCTGCCATCCAGCCCTGAACTGATGAGCAGGAAAGGTGTTGAGCAGTGAAAGGAAATACTCGAACATCTCTGCTGGACATGTTTCCTTCGATACAATTTTCAGTTTCTTCTCGTCTCTGCCCTCGGAGTCTTTCCCCAGTGTTACATATTCATACCTGTAAAATATTACAAAGGTTATGCATAAGTTAACCTTGAATGTATGTTAGACGTAAGACATTTACAGGGTTCGCACAGGTCATGAAAAACCTGGAAAGTCGTGGAATTTTAGAAATTCATCTTCCAGGCCTGGAAAGTTATAGAATTTCGATTAGAGTCATGGAAAATTGGTACAATTTAGATAGGATTGTAGAAAAATAACATAAAGAATAAAAAGACCTCGTTTGTTAGCACAAATATCTCAAACAACAGCTGTTCTGTTCCTTTATCTTGGCAAACATGACAGGGAAAGAGTAAATAGGAGTTCTTTTGAGGTATTAAAGGAAATGAACAGCACAAGGTCATGAATTACGGCGAAAGTCATGGAATTTCAGTCCTTTGAAAGAGTACGAACCTTGCATGAATCCAGCGATTTTTTATTTAAGAACAAGGTTAGTGTAGCTAATTTGAACACAAACAATATAATATTAAACAGGTTGCCAGTTACGAGAGAGGTTTTTAGAGTGGACATAAGGTGGTGTGATTATAATAACAAATTGAATGTAAGCAAGACGGTTTGTAAAAGCTCCTGTGTATGCAATAACTTATTTAATAAACAATAAGATTTTGGATGATAATTCTCAGTCAGAAGAGTATTCTAGTTTACTTAAGCGTGCTGAATTACCTACCCTGCTTAACAGGCGATTACAAGATATTGCAATTTTAATGTTCAAAGTTAAATACGGAATGGTACCAGATAGTGTGCAGGATATTTTTAACATTAAGACTTCCAACTATTGTTTACGAAATAGAAATTTTTACATACCCAGATTTGAATCAGTGAATTACGGCAAACATTCTTTAAGATATCTGGGTCCATACATATGGGCTAAGTTAGATAAGATGGATAAAGAGAAGCCCAGTTTGCAATCTTTTAAAGCCTGTATCCGCCAAAAGGATTTAACTGATTTTATAATTGATAATAATTGTAGCTCATGTATAATGTGTAATTCTTAATTTCTTATTCTTGTATTGAATGTCCTAACTATGTGTATATATATGTATAAATGTAATAATTATATATTAGGACTATTTTAGAGATAGAAACAAATATAACTAATAATATAGCCAATTTTTAATTATTTATTCATATATTTATTTATTCTATTTAAATTTCATTTTGTGTCCCCAATTAGTCTTTTAGGCTAAACACAGACACATGAATAATGTTTATTGTTTGTTTGTTTTGTTGTTTTTAGCATGAGGGCTTGCATTTTGATGCGCTCCCCATCGCTCGCGCAGAATTGATGTGAGAAAAGCAGTATGTCACTTAGCTATCCGCTAAAAATTGCTTGCCTCATCAGTAAATACACGAGAAGTTACTTTTTGTGGTTTGTCTTTTAAGATTATTTTGTTTACTTTTCTAATTAAGAGTGTGAAAAGAAAATATAATAAAGAAACGTTGGGTTGCGTGGTAGTATCATTTCGGGTGTTTTTAATTGCGCCAATTTAATCCCACCGTTGCCACCACGCCAGTTTAATGAGGTAAACAAACACACATTTCGGTTAAATACGCCTTTACTGACTCACAGTAAGCGCAACGAATCACGAGGAGAAAACAAGATTGTCGACAATGACGGCTCAACACGCGTGTGCCATAGGAAACTACCGCTGGCCACATTAAATAATAACAAAGCACCGCTGACCGTTACTGGCGCTGTTTACCCAGTGGGAAAAATCACTCACCTCAAAAAGTTTAGGTGAATTTTTTTTCCCTCGCCATGGAATTTCAAATGGTAAGCCCTGAGGCTCACCATATTATGTATAACATTTAGTACAACAACACTATAGATTTATAAAGACAGATTCCCCTTGAAGTTTGTCCCGGTAAGTTTTCATCTGTTCATTTTCGTTTGCGTCAGCTGCACCCTTATTTGGGTGTATTCGTTTCTTTTCTCCTTTTCCCATTATTGACGACACCCGCAGGCGAAATTGCTCAAATATTCATCCATGCCCTTTGCCAGACCAATATTGCAAATCAAATGTTAATTGCCAATTACAAATAAATTCTATAATATAACATACTATATATGATTCATACCTGCCAGGTATCTGCTAAAGCAGCTCTTCAGAAATGGGATCATCATCCTGTCGCTGCCAGGTAATAAACGTTGTCGGTCATTCGTTGTTTTAACTATTTTTGTATTAACTAACATACAAAATTATAAAATCGTGACATCCTTCTCTGGTCATGCTTAAATACACAAGATTTCGGCTGTCAGTCTACAACCTTTAACAAGTAAAGAATATCTTGACGACTCCGTGTATGTATAGGTAATCACACGAGTTCGAGTTCAATTTGGAAATAATTTGCACGAGTGGGTTTTTCAAAAAGTATCAAAATTGCATGAGCCCGTAGGGCGA
>JAODFW021484089.1:0-13942 GCA_027575235.2 Palythoa mutuki
TGCTATTTTGTCTTTTTTTACTTTTCATTTCAGCCTCAAGTTGTTCTTTATTTGTTCTTATTTTTCGGGCGATTTGAGCCTCACTGTTCTTATTAAGTGTGTTCTTAATAAAAAAAAAGTGTAGTCTGTTTCTTCCAAATACGCTTCTTTGTCGACAAACAACGCTTAAGTCAATGGACAAGTTCTCATTTCTGATTCATTTACTGTATTTTTGAGATCCTGGCCTTAATTTCATGGTTTTATTTGTGAGCATTGGAGCGTAAATCGTAAATAGCCTATTACTCTGAAACTTTTGATTCCCCTTCAAAAAAGTAGAATTTATAATGCTTGGATTCTTAAGTATTGTGCATGAACACTGATATTAATCATCTTTTACGAACAAATACAAAATGAACGCTGATTGGGTGACGTAGTTATTTCCGTTGAACTATAGATTTTTCTATTTATAACAGCTAATTAGGTTTTGATCAAAGCAATAACAGGAAACTTCGAAATTGAGACAATAATCATCTGTAATCAGTAGCATCAGAAATCCTTCACTAATCCTGGCAATTCATTCTCTTGGAAATTTCTATCATGCTCGCTCTACCGGTCCAAATGCCAAACTTTAGAATCGTCTACATTGCTAATCTGAAACCCTAATACAATAAACAAACATCGACGTTTTATCTTTTACTTTTTCCTAAAGGCTTTACCTGATAATGATCGAGCATTATTTTAGATTTCAGTTTATTTCATGCAGAACTGACCCCACATTTATTACACTGCTGATGATTGCGTCGATCGAAAACGTTCTGTGTTTTAACCATTAATCATCAATTTTTATGTTGCTCATGTTTATTTTTATCCAACATATGGAAATTTTATTTTTAAAGAAATAATAATAGTGTAGATTTTCAATCCTGCTTGCTTTTTATCAATGAGGTCAATGTCTTGTTCCACGTAAAACAATTTCACATGATCGGCGTGGATTGCGGAATTCACACGCGACATCCCGAATTCCATTAACTGGTTCCTGATTTTACAATTAATGAGTGGGTTTTAACAATCTGGAATTTGGATTCCTTCAACCGGATTGTTGGACTAAGGATTTTAGGCCTAAAGGCCTGTTCAAACGACCCAAACTTGTTGGTCAAACATTATCCAACATTGTTGTACGCAACATGATTAACCCGTTTGAACAGCATGCTCAAACATGTTGGACGGTGTAGGACGATGTTGGATGAAGTTTAACTTTATTCAAATTTTTCATTAAACGTCGTCCAACATTTTCGCTCGTATGATTAAGATCATGGGTCCTGGTACCTAAATCCAACATTGTTGGATGATGTTGGATTCGTTTGAACACTCCAGCATCCAACACAATCGAACATTGATCAAACACCGTCCAACGTCTCCCAACAATGTTGGATGTTTGACCAACACGCTTGATCCGTTTAAACGGACCTTAATATTTCGCATTCTACACGTAAATCAACTATGCAGGATTCAAGTGGTTCACGCAAATTTTGTGATATCTTAGTAGGGCTTAGAGAAGAAAATTAGCCTAATAAACTGATAGTCTAAATTTTTTTGCTATAGCATATGTTACTACGTATAATGGAGGAGGTTTTGTAGCAGACCTTGGGAATACGAGCGAGTACGCCTTAAAGGTTTTAGATACCTTGGAATCTAACCATTGGGTTGATGAAAATACTCGCGCGCTGATGATAGAAGTCTCAACATACAACGCAATAATAAATCTCTTTTGTATTATGACACTGGCTGTGGAGATTTTGCCGACTAATGGTTTCTTTGTTTACACTGACTTTAAGGTATGTTAAAAGGCCAAAGTCTCAGTATTTACTACAACGGTAGAGACTTTCCTTTATTTTCCTTCATTTTTGTCTTTTATAACTAGCAATTGATCAACTGGTCAAAACGTGCTAGTCTATTTTATGATATTTTGAGACTGCATAAAAATAACAAAGATAATGATAATGGCAATGGTAATGATAACGATTAAGGTAATAGTAATGGTTTGGGTAATGGTTTTGGCAATGATAATGGTAATGATAATGTTAATGATACTGATAATGGCAATGGCAATGATCACGATTAAGGTAATAGTAATGGTTTGGGTAATGGTTTTGGCAATGATAATGGTAATGATAATGATGATGGCAATGGTAATGATAACGATTAAGTTAATGGTAATGGTTTGGGTAATGGCATTGGCATTGGCATTGGCAATGGTAATGGTAATGATAACGGTAATGGCAATGGCAATGGTTAGGGTAATATGGTAGTGGTAAAGATAGCAGTAATGGTAGTTGGAATAGTAACGGTATTTGTAATGGTAAGAGCAATGGCAATGGCAATGGCAAGGTTACCTGTGATGATATTATTACTGACAATGTTAAGGTTTATTCATATATCTCTATTGTGTCCACTATCTCATAGAATTTTACTTTGCTGGTACAATGTTTAACAATATACACTTTAAACTATAACTTACAGTCCTAAAATACAATATTACTATAAACAATATACTTTCCATAGATTGCCCGATTCTTCACGTTTGGCGGTGCATTTCAACAGTTCCTACTCGCCTGTCAATTATTCATCATCCTGTTTTTTGCTGTGTTCATCTACCGGGAGTTAAAAGCCTTGCACAAACAGAGGAAAAAATACTTCAAAGAATTCTGGAATTGTGTCGAGTTTGTGATTGTCATCTTTGTGCTCATCTCCGTGGCAATGTTTTTGACGCGTGTGGGACTCGTTAATTCCGCAATAAAAAAACTGCAGGACAATCAGGGAAAATTTGTTGGTTTTAGCCGCGTTGCAAACTGGAACGAACTGCTTATGTACATGATTGGCACAGTGGTCTTCATGTCCTGCCTAAAGGCGATCAAGTTACTACGGTTTAACACACGCATGTCAATGCTGGCTAAAACCTTGAGAGGATCGGCAGAACCACTTGCAAGTTTCTCTTTAGTATTTGTCGTATTCTTTATGGCATACTCTTTGTTTGCCTTCGCTGTTTTTGGTAAGGACCTTCCAGGTTTCTACAACTTTGTTGCTACTCTTGAAACAGTGATGGGAATCCTGTTGGGTTCGTTTGATTATTTAGAAATCGAAAAAGCTCAACCCATCCTTGGCAGAATTTTCTTTTTCAGCTTCATGGTATTGGGAAGTTTTATCATTATGAATATGTTCCTAACAATTGTAATGGACGTCTTTGCGGAGGTAAAGGAGTCAGTCATGGAAGAAGAAAATGAGCACGAAATCGTGGATTTCATCATTGGTCGATTCAAAAAATGGTCTGGAATTGGAACGAAGAAGATCAGCAACGAATTGGGGAAGAAGGAATTGAAAGAGATTGATCCTAAAACTCTTATGATGTTAAAGAAAAGAAAGAGACACGGAAAGAAGAAAGAGACGTTTGATACATTATGTCAGCGCTTTGACAGGCTTGAAATGTCCTTGAACGGATTCTATTGCAACGAATGGGCGGAGGAACGCATGCTTGACGCGTTTGTGGAGCGCAAGTGGGGTGTGAACCCAGACCAAGCGTATGCAGAAGCTGAGGCGGAGCTGCAAGAAGATGCACAACGTGAAGAGTTAAGGCAGGACATGTACGCGGCATTGGAGAACTACGATCTTGGTACCGGTGATGTCCAGTTCTCGCTCAGCTTCAGGGACGATGGGGAAGACAAGAACTCATTTATATAATCCATATATTTATATTAACTCTGGTGAACTTTATTTTTTTCTGGATTTTTTGCTGCCAGTGCGATTTTGTGTTGTTGTAAATGTATCAGGAAAACCAGATTCGCTATCAAATGTGGAAATTCTAAGTTTACTTATAAAACTTAGCGTCAGAAAAAGGGATCATACAATCTGTAGATACAATGAAGGTAAAGAGACAATTCGTTAACAATAGGACGCTCAAAAACGTTAATCATTTCATTTCATTTCAATCTTTTAAATTTTACCCTTTTCAGCTTACTTTCTTACGAATACTTTCTTTGAGTGTTGTTTAGTTGCTATGACTACAACACGTTTAGAACAATGAACGCAATCGTACTTGACAAAGTTTTCTTGTTGTCTACACTAAAGGCTGCGTTAATTTTTTAAAAATATCTTCTTTTCGCTGCAGCTTTCTTTGCACCGTTTTTGTCAACGACAAGGTAGCAAAGCAAATGAACTGTGTGCGTTTGAGAAAGTGGAGAGAATACTTTCCATCAACACGAATCTGGTGCGTTTGAGCAGATTGTTTTATAGCCGTAAATCCGGAGTCCATTTTTTTCACCATTTGTAACCGTCTTGGAATCCAGTTTTTAGAAGCCGATTCCTTTCTCAAGACCACTGAAATATTCTTTTACGATGATCGTTCATTTATTCACATGTGGACGTGAAATCTTTAAAAACATAAAGATATATGAGTTAAAAACCGCATTTCAAAGCTTTAGCTACCGAATGATATACAAATATTAAATTTAAGGGGAAAATAAGAAAAAATATTATGCGTTACTTCAATTTTGTCAGGTAGAAATACGCCAAACAGAGTAACCATACATCTACTGCCGTGTAGTGTTGAGCAGAAAGATAACGATGCAGTTTGGGTTGGTCCCAAACAGCGAAGCTAAATAAATTATTTCCATTTACACAAAGTAAAATAGACTTGCTTATTACTGATCTTGTCTCCAACTACAACTTTGCCTTAAAACGAATTTTAACTCCCTGTAAGCCGACTTCAACACTGATTTTTTCACCTCCATCGCCTTTGTTCCTTTTATACCTTCTCTTAAAAAAGCAAAACGATGTCAAACATGTTTCAAGATAATGTTTTAAAAAATTCATCCGGCCTTATATTAAATTGAAAGTGTAACAAAAATGCAAAAAAACTCCATTTCACTGAAAAAGTGAAGTGTTAGGATTGCCATACCCGATAAAACAGTCCAATAAAAAATCCCAGTAAAAATACATTCTACCAATGACTTTGCTTGTATCATTTTGATACATCACCAACTTTGCGACACGCAAAAATTCCCCCTTTCCCCCTATTTTTTACAAAAAAATGAAACATAACTTACTTTTTGTTCAATTTGTCGAAAGATTTTCCTTTCCCCGTCTGCCCTAAATTGGGAAATAAACAAATCACGAAGTGCTAAAAGTATGATACATTTTTTATCCGCTATCCTCTTGTTTTCAGAAGCATATCAATCATAAACGAGGGCGATACCGATCGGTATCAGCTGCCGGCCAAACTTTTCGCCTCCCATCGCTCCCTTCGTGTGTTTCTAGACACTAATGGGTTAATTAAAATATATTAATGCTGTGACATATGAGGACACGAGAAAAGTTCTGAGAGAAAACGAGGTGAAGTCCTCTTGACATTTAATTTAAAAAATTGTAAACCAGCTCAATCAATGTTATCAGGCGAGGTACGTAATATTATAGCAAGAATGAACATCAGCTAATTTCTAATCATCGCAATATTAACAAGTAAAAGTCTTCAGGATTCTTGCTAAGTTTTGAAGATTTTACAAAACAAAATCGAACTTAAAAGAAAAGTGACGGTGCAACTCTTTTCATCTTAGCATAAAACTCTCAATCAATTTTAAACTTCGACCGGTTGATGGCTAAAGTCCAACGCGTTTATCGTCACGGAAACTGATGGGAGTATATGACCGATCATTCATGTACACTTTCCACGTGGATACGCCCAACGTCACAGCACGCAATCAGCTGCAGTGAATTACAATTGTGAGTTAACGCAACAACGCAAATCTTCCGAAAACTGACCAGCAGTTAAAGTAAAATATAATTACAGCTTTCTAGCTTCTTTACATTACACGAATATCGGGGCACCAGAAATGTTTTGCTTCTACGCTGAAACGTCGCTGATTCTCATCAAGATTGAGTTGCGTGCACTTATCCAAGAAAAAAACGGCATTGTTCCAGTGAGATCTATTAATAAAGTCTAGTTAATTTATTACTTCCGAAATGTATTTCCTTTCTACATAATACATAAAGACAAGCGATTTTCAACAGCAGCAATAACTTATGACGTAATGGATTTTATTTATAACTTCAGGGTGGTCGCGTTTTGTCGCTATTTAAATGAAATGGAAGAAAAACTACCAGGTTTCGCATCTTTTTTGCCTCGTTCCGGTAAATACTACTGAAAACTGATCCAAAACACAAAACATTTGCTATCTTCGTCTGTTTCCGCCATTTATGTTTCTTCACAAATTTCAGTGTGTACGAATTCGCGCCCCACGCACTGGCCACAGGCAGCCCAAGCCCAGTTAGGGTAGTATAAGAGTTGGTAACGACATTCAGGAAATTTTTAAAAGACTTTGATAGGACATTCTAATTTTTGCCGTCGATCGTAAAGAAATATTCAAATTCTAACGGCATAAACTGAAAATAAACATACCGTAGCTACGATGGATAAAAAAAGTACCTTGCTTCCTACTGATGGAGAAACTAGGGTTTCAAACGGAGAGTGAAAGATTTTTGGAGGAATTGTGTTTGGCTGGTCGGACCGTTGAAAGTTTGAAGTTTCCTACCTTTACATTTTTATATAACGGTTAACTACAAACCACTCGCAAGAACCCAAAACCCACTCTCTTGCCGTAAAAACAAACAGCAAACAACTTTAAGCTTTAAGGTATGTTCATTTCCAGTTTATTTTTATACAATTTGAGTATTTCTTTACGATCAACGGCAAAAATTAAAAATTCCTAATTAAAGTCTTATATTTTCGTAACGTCGTTTTTAACTCTTTTACCACCCGCTCTGAGCTTGGGCTGCCTGTGGTGGCAGATGTTACTAAATCAGGCAGACCTAAACGCCATGCGTATACTGAACATAACGTCATGGGTGTTTTTCACTACAAAATCAAATTTTGCATTGCTTGAATACCAATAATTCCGATTCCAGAAGCAACAACTGAAACCGATCTTTATCAAGCCGTAACCTGCGAAGCAGTGTTTTCCAATTAATTTCGCAGCAAAGGCCGCGACGCGTAACTTTAAAATATAAACCGTAGTCGTTTTATTTACCTTATTAAGTTTTCGATCCCTTGTTTGAAATCCAGAAAGGCTTCCTTCCAGTAACAGACATATTTGGGTCTTTGCAAACAATCCATAGTTAAAGATTGAATGCTTTTTTCCTGTGAAAAATATTAAAATATGATTTGGATAGCCCCTCGTTCTTCTTTAAACAAAAGTTGATTAAAGTCGGAACTTTTGTTTGTAAATCTTATAATCTGAAATACAAAAGTTAACAATGAACGGGAAATTGGGTACATTTATTGGCATGTTTGCGTATTTTGTGCGGCGGAAAGCCGAAAGGCTCGTCTGCAATGCAACGAATATTTAAATTTGCACTGCGCGTGAAGTATGGTACGCCGATGAGTATCTTGTTGAATAAATCCGCCAAAAAATTAAAAACTGAATCACAAAGTCGACGACCGCTGGTGACGCTACAACATAATTTCTGCAGCACTGAATTGTAAATTAGAAGTCTTTGTAGATATACATATATGCCGATATACAAATATACTATTTTACAATCTTTATTTACACAGGAATACCACCTCCGAAATCCAAAAAAATGTAAACTTTGGTTAATGTTCAATTTTAGGTGGTAGTGTGAAATTTTTTCTTCTTTTGAAGGTTATGGGAAATTTAGACTCTAAACTTTTTTATCTATTATTTTTACCCAATTATATACATGCTTAAGTTAAGAGTTTGAAAATCATTCAGCGGGCGTTAAATTAGTTTTTTCTCCGTGCTACAGTTTCAGCGTTGTTTTATTCAGGTTTTTTCGAGAATGTCTTGATTAGATATGCGTCAGCTCTTGTGTTGACTTCCGCTTGTTTACCAAGTATTTTTGCAACTATATTATATATCACGTATTTTAAAAGTTCCCGTTAAGATATCCCGTTAAGATAACCTCTGTTTACAACTTTTCTAAGTTGTTGCCACTTTTTAATACCTAGCAACATTTTACTGTACTTAGATTTTGTGTTTTTATAACTGATTTTATAAACGAAAGTCCATAGTTCAACAACTGATAAACACTTAAAATAGACGAATTATTCAATTGACACTCTTGAACAAAACACCTGGAGCTATTTAGACTCTAAAATTTTGTGTTGATTGTGTGATTTGCTCGCTTTGCAAAGCATTTTCCATATTCACTTCTTCTGGTTTATGCTCAATATATGTTTCACATGTGCCAACACGACCACGGCCCTCAGACGGCAGTTGGTGCTCTTTCTCTCTCCATCTGTACAAGAAAATATCCAATGCGAGATTCAATGCTCCGCAGACAGTACCTAAAATAACAACAATTAAAACTGGGAGGGAGTACCAAGCGGTCTGGTGACCCATCTGGTACACCATTGCCACCATGAGCAAGTTTTCAAGGGCAAACACCAAGTGCCAGATGGCAGAAATGAGGATCTCCATAGAGAGTGGCATTGGAATATCTGATGCGCGAATGATTTTAAACTTATTCAAACTTCGCATGAACGTAAACAATGGTACATAGACGACGATAAATACATCCAAATGTGAAGATCTGGAGGCACGAGCCGAGCGGCTCCATACAAAACAGCCCATAAAGATAACAGTTAACCAGTGGACTCCAAGAACAGCCAACAGCCACCAGCGGAAAAATACTACAAACACAGCTATTGCCAGGAAACGCGCTGCTTGGGTTCCCAAGTTGAAGAGTAACATTGCGGCTTTGTGTTGCCATTTGAGTTCTAAATCCCTGTACTCCTTAGAGACTTCATAGCTTGTCGTTAAAGTAACAATACTAATAAAGGAAACGATAATCGAAATGATTTGAACACAATGGATTTCTGATACCTTTGTTGAAAAGACCACGTACGTCTGTAAAATTAATTGCGGAGCTGTTTCAAGAAAACCTTGGATAACTCTCAAGTTTATAGCGTCATTGTATAGACTAAACACAAGTACACCGAGAAATGAAGTCACTTGGTCGTCTTCTGGTATAATGATTCCTTGTACACTCTTCCAAAGCTCTTTAAACTTCCGCACACAGAATGCAAAAAGTTTGAGGTTGCTAGTCACAGGACCAAGGCAACATAAATAAAAACAGCTATCGAAATAAATAAACGCAGAGTTTACATCTTCGGCGTAGGTCTGACGAAAATTCATTGCCACCCAAGACCAGCAACATGTAATGAACGAGGGAAAGGCGATCAACGTAACACAAATTATGAACCATAAATTTTCTCCTCGCTCCTTGTACAGCACTGCGGTTAGTACATCAGTAACCATGTCGGCTAAGAGAAGCAAAGCTGAAAATAAAAAGATAAAGGTATCGGGCCATTTTAGTCGTATATCAGCCATACCAGAAACGGATAGTTTCAATAATTCACGTTTGACATCTGCGAATGTCTTGCGCTATTGTGGCGACAAAAAAGCTCTCACACATTTTTGGTAAACAGCCTGACAGCAGAATAACAATAATAACTTGATTGTGACTTGATTGCGCAAACACATTACGTCACCGATGCATTCATTGAGCCGTTTACAAAACATGATTATTTCATTTTCAGTCTGTTATTCCAAGTACGTGAGTTATCGCTCTCATTAAGTCTTGCATATGTAGCTATAGTAAATATGCTTTTAACTTTTGAGATAACGGCGTATTTTGGAAAACTTAAAGCAAAATATTCTTATGTTTTTGACGATTGTAGCGTTTGTTTGAAAACAGTAATTTGTTATAAATATTGGGTCAAAGTACTTCCGCACTAAAGGTGCCAAAATTTGTACCTTTTTATATAAAAGAGTACTTTTTTATTATAACGTTAACTGACAATTTAGAGGAGTTTATATATTAATTTCTAGATCAGGGCATTATCAGCCTCAAACGGTACTAAATCAAAATCTTTTTTATCTACTTTTATAGAATGAATTTAAGACGAAGTGACGAAGAGAGTGCTCCATGATCCAAGCGAGTCGTTTGTTTCATATTTCAATTTCGAGGGATTAATGACAGGAAATAAAACATCAAAGTAATATCAATTGTAATGTAAAATGCCGTCTGAAAGATTTGAAATAATTATTATGCAAATATCGCAATTAATTCACAACATAGAAAATATTGAAACTATTTTTCAGTCGTTGCTCAATAAAACAACAGAAAAGCTTTCATATTCATTTTACGAAAGCCAGGTAACATTTTTCTAGAAAATTGTGGGCACAAACGGATTTCCGCGTTCGACACCAGTTCAAGGTAATTGCACGCAACTGTCTAACCACAATTATTTTTTTACAATTATTTTTTCATACTGATCCCGTAGCTATTGAAAAAAAACAGATGCTTATTGATTAACGAACTATGATCTAATCCAGTTTCCAGGGCATTTATTTTAATAAAGGAAGATTGTGTGACTGCAAGATAACGACGTTTATAGAGCCCATATAGAGATATAGACATGCACTGCCATAATTGCGATTTTGAGATAAACAACATGAAACACGTTACATGAACACCCACCTTGGTTTCTCGTGGAAGGCAGTTATTTGAAAGGCGGACCTATCACACAAAAATGCTTTTTACAAACAACATGATAAATAAACGAGATATGCCGGTTTAGTTTATACTACGGAAATTGTCAGCTCCATTGTCAAAATGCAATCATTCCTGTGGCTTGGGCGGAACAAGCTGACGAGAACTAGAACAGCTTGTTTTTCCTGTGGAACTGTGGTAGATCATTCTAGCAGATAGGACCAAAACATGGGCGGTGATACCGGAGGAGTGGGGAGGGGAGGGGAGGGGAATGGGTGCACTGCCCCCCTGGCCCTTCGAAGTAATTTTGATTGGGGATCAATGATTTTGTAATTAGTGTGACTTTTAATTCTTTTTATGGTCGGACTTTTCTTTGCTTACATTTCTTTTGTTTCTCGTCCTCGCCCGCTTCCTTTTTGGCAGCCGCTTCCTATTTTTTTTACCATTTATCTTTTAAATATAAACCTTTTTACTGCATTTTGTCATTGGAAAAAATTGCTTCTCACTTCTATTCATATTGACCCTCTGAACTTTCTTTCATAAAAATGAAACAGTATTAATTTAACAAATTTGTGACATGTAACAATTTTCAAGAATTTGAACAGTGATTATTTCTTTCACACAGTATTCATTTTAAAATAAATCAGATAACACTCCTTCGTGTGCAGCAAAAGTTTGTTAATTGGACTACATTCGTTTCTGCACTTTTTATAGAGATCTGATGTTTATGAATGTTGGCCTCTTTACCAACCAAAAATAAGAAACAGTAAAAATACTAAAAATACTAAACAACCGCTCGCCTCCTTTTTGAAAAAAAGGCCGGACGAGCAAACAACGAATTTTTTTTCATTTGGCCAAGTGCTCCGTTTAAAAATATGTCACGTGGCTCAAATACATTTTAGCGAATAGCGATTGGTTGCTTCAGAGATATTACTTTTCTGACGTGCCCCCGGCCCCCTCCCTCCCCTCCACCCAAAAACTTTTATCTTCCGCCGCCTCAGCAAAAGATTTGTACAATTTCTTTTAAGGCCTTGTTACACTGTGCAATTTTCTCAGCAACTTGTCTCGCAACGCGTAACAGGGGTTTTCTCGCATGTTTTTTTGGTTCGCGCAACGTTGCACAAAAGTAGAACGCGGGTCTATTTTTCGCAACGCATTGCAGCAACTTGAAGCCCCGTTGCACAGTGTATCACCCCTTAGCAACTTTCCTCGCAATTTTTGAGGAACTTTATTCAATAGAGCATGCGCAGAGCTTATTTACATCAACCACCATCTTGAATCTCGCGCCAAATAATTCTCTCCAGCTTACCCCGGCCAAAGTATATTGCAAGTTACTGAGAAAATTGCGGAGTGTAACAGGGACTTTATTTTTTCAGCAAGCTGTTCTGCAATGGCGTTGCGAGACAAGTTGCTGGGAAAATTGCATAGTGTAACAGCGCCTTAACCCACAATCTACTAAATCACAATAAATTTTTAATTTTATAAACTATTTTATTTTCTAAAAACACATCCTCCTTTACATTTATCAATTTATTACTAACATTTTCACGTCTTTCATATTCACACACTAGCCACACATAATATAACATAAGTCATAACAAAACGGACTTTTATCAGAGTTTTTATACACGAGTACAATAGTGTTGTAGATAAACCTAAGTATACGTACTCCACTCATACGAATGGTAAAGCTTCGTGACCGAAGGGTGTTTCGATTCGCAGAATGGTGTCCTCCATCTAGACTCGCAAATCAACAATCTCATCATTTTCTCCAGTCCAGTCAGTTTTAGTTTTACAACTCGTGGATCAATTATATAGACTTCAAATATTCTTCCATCATTGGTCCTGACGCATGGAACAGCAATTCCTTAGTTTCAAGAACTTCCAATGAATCTGCACAAGACTGTGCCATTTCCTCCAGTGAAAATACGAAACCATCTCGACAATTCTGTACTCAACCCACAGAACAATTTCATAATCTCAGAAGACACGAAAAATTTTCAACCACATACTTCATATATGTCCGCATCATAAGGACTCCGCATTTTGGGCGGGAAAAAACGCGTCCTATTTTACCGCCCAAAAACAAAAGCGCGCGCGAGACAGGCATCGCCATCATTCCCATAAAATTTTTTCAAGTTTACGTTTTACTTTTTATTCTCTCTTCTATTTTTGGACTGGAAGCGTCAAAAGAAAAGAACAGATTAAGGTATGAAAACTTACTTTTTAATATAGTTATAATATTTGATAATTTTACAAAAGCTTATTTTCATTGTTCATCCACTCGCCGGGTTGACGTGGCGTATATGCTGAGTTGAAACATAAAACAACTGGTTTGCATGCATCAACAGTGTCCGGACCGCATGGATTCAGTTGTCACACTCATAAAATAGAAATTAAAATGAATTATATACAGTATTGTTCAGTTATAAATTGTATTAACCCTGTACAAAATTATTTTTACTGTGTCTGCGAAATCAACTTGGGTATCAGCAAAATTATACATACAATAACAACTGCATGTCTTTTTTTTCTCAGTGCAAAATTGAAAAAATTTTGGGTTGGTCGGATGACTGTAAACATGGAAATAAGTGGAGATGTTCTAAGAAGCAAGTAGGACTATAGTCCGAAACGTTGTATTTAATATTTCTCGTTTCTATGGTGTTCAACTTTAACAAAAAAAATTAAATGTTTTTAACGATACACCTACGGCACGCAGCCATCGTATCTCGTTTTGAATGTATATTCTTATCAGTCACGGAAGGAAGAAACGGTTTACAACCTCATTAGTCATTAAAATAAGCCAAACTAATAATTAAATTAATGTTTATCGGAATTCCCGAGAACGAACAACTTTATTATGTCTATTTTTTTTTAAAAAAAATATTTACTTGCACTCAAAAAAGTTGCGACCGATTAACAAAAACAAATTCGTTTTCAGCAAGCTACCTAGTAAGGTAAAATCATGCTCTTGTCTCTTGCTGTATTTTAAAAAGGGAGAAACTTGAATAACATATTTACGAGCAATTTTAATTGCCAAAAAAAAAACTTCTCCTCTATGGCATTACACCATCGCTTTTGTTTAAGAGCGGAAATAGTGCCAAAACGTTTTTTTATAAATTTGTACCATTTTTGTCAATACTTGAGCTTGTAAATATATTTCACAATTCGTAGTTGAAACTGTTAGTTATTTTTTGTTTTGGAGTGCGAGCGAGCCCCTCGGGACTTCATTATGCACCTATCAATGTAAGTCCCGAGGAGGGGGTATTCGGGCAAGGGGTGGGGATTTGAACAAAAAACCTAAAAAAATTCAAATGCTCCAGGGTGGGGAAGAGATTACTAATCAAATTTAAGCAAAACACCCCACCAAGGGGATAACGTTTTAATGCTTTCAACC
>JAODFW021485077.1:0-13939 GCA_027575235.2 Palythoa mutuki
GAGTTTCGTTCACAAGATTATGAAGCCCTTACACAAAGGCAACCCTTTTGTCAACAGCAGTATCACGAAAGAAAAGTGCTGACATATTTCTGTAAGCAATGTGAAACGTGTATTTGTCAAGTTTGTTTTTCGGTTGAGCACAACGGTCACAGAGTTGAACCTTTGCAGAAAGCAGCAGAAGATCAGAAACAAGCCATCCACTCTGTTCTACAAAATACTGAAAAGAAAGTCGAGTTGTACAAAAGAACTATCGAAAACGTTGAGCGAGTATCTGAAGAATTGGAAACAAATGTGAACACGGCAAGACGAGAGCTTCGTAAAACTGTTGATAAGTTAAAACACGCCATTGAAGAAATGGAGCGTGAAACAGTCACTGAACTTTTAAATATTCAGCGAGACAGACAGACAAGGTTGGATGATATTAAAGGCGTAGCTAGAAAACGATTGAAAGCTTTGAATGAGTCGATGGAATACGCAAACACAATGAAAAACGAAGGAACGTCCGCCGAAATTCTACAAATGAAACATGCGATGCAACAACGTTTCCAGGAATTACTACAAGACGAGCGTAACGGCAATCTGACCGTGAAAGATGACGAATCGTTCATCAAATTTTTCTCTGACAAAGATATTAAACCACCAAAGCTCGGACAACTGCAAACTAAGCCGAAAATTTATCCATTGCTGTCTGTGATGATGCTGAAGACAGAACCATTTAACGTTCAAGTAAGTGAACAAGTGAAAATGGAAGTTGTAACAAAAGACGCAAGTGGCGAAACTTGCTACGTGCCTGAAACACAACTCGACATCGTAGTTGAACCAAAAGGCGACCTCTTCGAGTTAAACACTCTAGACGAGAAAAACGGAAAATTTTATGTTACCTTTCGTCCAATAGTTCCTGGTAAATACTCGGTGGACGTGAAAATTGAAAACAAACATCTTCAAAACAGTCCACAAATTCTGGAGGTCAAACTTCGGGAGCTGTTTGAAGTGAATGCATCAGTTCAACTAAAAACACCCAAGGGTGGAGAGCAAGTTAAGCCAACTGGTGTAGCAATTAGCAATGATGATGAAATTGCTATCGCAGATAGTAAAAATGACCGTATCCTTATGTATACTAAAGGAGGCGAGTTTTTAAGTGAGTTTGGTCATCACGGTAGCGGCAATGGAGAATTAAATGGATCAAGTGGTGCGGCATTCACAGCTGATGGTGAGCTTGTGATAGGAGATCAGTTGAATCACAGAATTCAGTTATTTGATAGTAAGACTGGTAAGTTCTTGAGATGTTTTGGAAGGAAAGGAACTGGTGATGGAGAGTTTGAGAGCCCAGTTGGTGTGAGTGTAGATAGCGACGGGAGAATCATTGTTTGTGACATCAACAATAACCGCGTACAAGTGTTTGATAGAACCAACCGCTTCTTGTTCAAGTTTGGAGACGTGGGAGAGGAGAAACTTTCTCTCCCATATCATTGCTTGTTTCATAATAACAAATTCTTTGTCACGGACTCTGGACATAATTGTATAAAAGTGTTTGATAACAATGGTGAGTACCTGTCCAAGTTTGGCAAGCCTGGTAAAGAGGATGGAGAGTTAAGTCGTCCATACGGACTGTGTGTACACAGTGACAACACACTGATCGTTTGTAACCTAAACAATCCCGGTGATAACTGTATAGAAGTATTCACGTTAGACGGTAGGTTTGTTGGTAAATCAGTTCAACCTATAAAGCACTGTACTGGAGCAGCTAGGTTCCCGGATGGTACAATTGTAGTTACGTCTTTCAATGAGGGACGTGTTTATCTTCTAAAATAAACCTTATGTGTTTCCGATTAGATTAGCAATAAAAACATATATTGTAAGTCTGTACATGCTTAGCGAGGGAAAACACTACATGAAATCTAAATCAATATAAAGAACTACAGCCTATTCATTTTTTTTTCTTTTTTTTAACGACCAACCTACCGACTCTATTTAATATTTTTCACTCAAAAACAACTGTTACAGATAATTAAGTGGGATAACCTTAGCATTAATCAAAATTAAACAAAACTGAGAAAAATCGAAAACAACCTCGTCGATTATTTTAGTCTTTCAATAAGAGCTTTGTCAGATGGACGTTGAAAATAGAGTTGTGAACTTACAAAGTTTTTTTATTAGTTATAACTTGATAACAAGTTTCAGGACTGATAAAGTTTCAAAATATGTTGTAATTATATAATACTGCCGTATAGTCTCTCCAACGTTTATGTACAATCCTGACCAGTTTAAAATAATAAGTAAATACTTAAGTCGACGAACTTCACCCAGCTCCTCCGACGTTTCACTGCTTCGGGTCTGCTGTCATCATAGAAAGGGATCTTGAATAAAAAAATCCCTTCTGAAGGATTTGGGATGTTACTGCATCCCCAGACTACACATCTGTTTGGCATATCGGCCCTAAAATCAATTTTTCGTTTCGAATAAAATATAATAAAGACTCTATCTTTCACACCGTCACTTGTTTCCCGTGTATTCTGAAGATTACAGTCCCTTAGTAGACGTCACAATAGGCTAGTTCCAGTCTTCTGAAAGGTACTCGGTTTTATTGAGATGTCAAAGAAATCCGCAAAAATTTATTTCTTTAAAAATTCGTTATAAATCGTGCATTTAACCAATCTGCAAAAATATTTTGAAAGTTGTTTGAAAAAATATATAGATTTCGGAAAACTTTTATCAAAATAGGATTCATTTGCACTTTAATAAGTAACAGCATTTCGAAAGTAATTTAGTTCAGAGATTTCTATTATATCCTAAAGTTTTGTCTTCATGTAACATACTGTAGTTTGGATTGAGTTACATTCGGTTTCTTGTCAACCCTCGAGCTTCTTGAGGTTGTTTGCTGACAGGGGGGTGGGGAAGGGAGAGTTAGGCATGTCCTGATTGTGTAAAATCCTGAAAAAATTGCCCCCAAAATGCCAAAAAGTTGCTAAAATGTAACCCACAGTACTCGATACCTAAATTTAGCTTTTAGATAATTAAAAGTATTAGTTAAGATAAATACATTGTTTGAAATTTGAACAAATTGATATAATCGTGTCATATTATATTGAAACACCAGACTAGGTTAGTTTTAAGAGGGGATTGTGGTCAAACACATCATTTGTGTTAAATTTCGAGACATTTTGGTTTATATCCCGTGGGGAAACAGATCGGTAAATAAAATTAACTCAAATTTTTCCAGATTTTTCGTTGAGGTTTCAGAAGCGGTAAAACTGCGAGGAAAAGCTGTTTTTTAGAGAAATTTTAGTTTTCGTGAATTTTAGGGATATTTGAAATGTTTTTTGGAGTTCATATTTAACGAACGAATGCCAAACTGTCTGCTAACCAAAAGCTACACCTTGCACTCTATTAGGAGTGACGTTTAGCATCTGTCCTCATACTTTTTCCTTTCTAAATCTTACGTCACTTTTGTGTACCAACTGACTAAAATGTGATTATAATCTCCCTTAACTACTTTTTGTGTCCCGATACTCAAGTAATTATAATTTGTAATTTATTTTGTTTTCCTTTTAATGTAGTTATTATGAATGTAAATAAAGTATGCAACTGTTAATGTTGTTATTATAAAAAGTGTCCAAGGCCTGTAACTTACCTGGCATTTTTCTTGCAAGTAATTCCATGTAAACCCCAAAACTGCCTCTCAACGTAACACGAAACATTTGCTTGTTTCGAATAAGTGGTTTTTATTCGGATTTACAACGTTTTCTTGGTATGGGAAACTTTTAGAAATGTGCTCTAAAATGGCCGCTGAAAGCCCTTTCAGAGGGGCAAAACTAAGATGTTCGTCTCAGCGCTAAAATACGAATCGGATTGAACTAAAAAATATATTTTTGTGAATCACTTATCTAGACCATTCATCTGAGAAAGTTTGAGGAATTTCATTTTTTCTCGTCCAAATGACGATAGTTGAAATTTATAGAGGGCGGCTCTTAAAACCTAGAGCCACTTTGAGTTTAGGCTATCATTGCCTAGGCGCTCGGTAGGAGGCTTAGTTTTTCAGTGTCGTCCAGTCACATTTCGCCTTGTAGGCGTTAAAGCACACGCGTGCGCACGAGCATACAGTGTTGAGGTTCATCTGTGAGACTAACATAAAAATAGATTCTTTGATATGAGATACGCTCAAAGCGCATACAAATGCACATTCCGTTCGTAGTAGATCGGCAGTAAAAGATGTATAGCGTTTTCGGACCGGGTTTATCGGCGAACATTTTGAGAAACCAACTGAATTACGAGAGAATTCTTGACTGTGAATTTACGAAAAATCATACCCTGATATCAAATAAGCTACCTATATTTTCAAAATTTGAAACTGCTACCACTAAATAACAAAACAAAGAACTGTATTAACTGCCTTACTAGAATCCAACATAGTATTGTTGATTGATATAAGTTTTTTTTTAAGGATTTTACACGAAGAAGATACAAGAGTGGCCATTTTTAATCCGCCAATCAGGATCTCATCAGTAGGAGCCTCCAACTCGCATTTATCTTTTTATGAAGTAGCATATTTCTGACCTACTTATTTTTAGAACATCTTCCATGCTACACGTTGTCATGGAAAACGTCAATAGAGACCTTTAAAATCGAGTACGAGTAGAAGAACAAAATATTAGTGTGCGCGCGCATTTACCAACAAACTCGTTGTCGAGAGGACGACTTTTGCTTAAAATTCAGTGTTCAAACAGATACCTTTCTCTTTGCTCGATAAAAGAAGAATGCTTTATCCAGCCTTTTGCCTCAAATAAACTTCACGCACTTTCATACACATAAATGATATGAATTTGTAATTGTGTGCACTTGCATTCTTAATTGGCGCGGCAAAGTCAAAAAAGTTATATTCAAAAAATAGACAGGTGAGAAAAAACGCTACCTCACTTATGATTGACTTATGGAGGCTCCTATACTTATGGGATCCTGCCGTCAGGTCGTAGTGTATGTATTGTTACAATAAAGACTTTTATTATCATTATCATTATCATTATCATTATCATTATCATTATCATTATCATTATTATCATTCTAAAAAAAGACAGGTGAGGAAAAACGTTGCCTCACTTGTCTAGACAAGTTGAAAGCTTCTACTTAAGGCTTCCTGTACCAAGGCAATGTGACTTTAAGGATAAAACTAACAAGAACATGGTTCCCCATGTTACTGTAATCGCGAATTTGATAGACGACTGTTTATGGTCTCATGGAGACGCCTGTTAACAAACATTTATCATCACAAGGTACAATTCCCTATCAGTTTTCATTGACATTAATTCCAACTTATCAAGCATTTTGTCATTGGCAAAATGATACTTATCACTGCTGGTCAAAGAAAATACTGAAAGATGAAAAGGGGGAAATGCCCAGCCCCATGGGACCCCCCTAGCTACGTCTCCTCGCCCTAATATATTAAGCCTACAAAGTTAATGTCTGATCAGTGTGACTACTGGCCCCATCCTTAAAATCAATACCTTCACCTCTTGAGCCACTAATCAGTTTTTATCAAATGTAAGTGTACATTTTCAATACTGATAAATATTATATCGCTTTTCTAATTCAAAGTTTTGCTCACTCCAGTCCAATGTGATAAAAAAATCCCCAATTTGTTGTACTAACTGGCATTAAACGTGACTGACCAACACCATTTTGTTCCCAAAAAGACCTGGAACTTAAGAAAATAGAGATCTTAAACGAAAGAACATTTGCATTAGAAAACTTGTCACTTTTCAACTAGACAATTTGCTTCAGTTTATACTTCTCCATGCGTACAACATGTTCCTATCATGGTTATCCCAAGGGTTGGTAACTAGGGGGACCATGTAGACGGCTAAAAGATAGGAATCAGAATGCTTAGTTTGATACAAAATCATATCACTTGTCAGGTTTTGAAAAAGCTGGACTAAATGGCCGCCCCGTTGCTGGTTGAAGATTCTCCCAGTATTCTCGGTTTGCCCTGAAAATAAAAAGTATATATAATGAGCATTTTAAATAACCAGTGAAGACATACAGAAAACAACAAGCTCTTAGTAGGCTGCGAACCCTATTTTATTGTCAATTGATGCACTGCTGTTGCTACAATGGCTGTTGCTTCAGTTATTGTTACTGTCAGTGTCAACTAACTGCCACTGTCACTGCTACTGTTCTTCTTGCTGTCACAGCCACTGTCAATGTTACTATCGCTACTATTATCACTATCGATCACCATCACTGTTACTGTTACTGTAGCTTTAACTGGTACTGTCATTGTCATTGTCACTGTTGTTGTTATTGCCACATTCACTAGCGCTGTCACTTTATTTATTGCTGTCATTGCCACAGTCATTGTAACTGCCACTGTTGCAATTACTGTCGCTGTCAAAGTCATTCTTATTATTGCTGTGACGGACGCATTTTAAAAACTATTTAAATTCTGTGAACTAGCCAGACAGAAATACATTCAATATCTGTTGTCAAATTTCTCACTTTTGGGTTTATGATTGGTAAAATGTTCTGTGTGGCAAGTTTTGTTTGGTCCTTAATGTTAACCCCCCTCCCCCTAAAATGTTAGAATGTGAGGTCTGCTATGGGGTTGGTTCGCATTCCCCTTCCATGGAGTTTGACTTTACGATTTTGTACAATTCGCACCAAAACACTAACTATCGGTTGCAATTCTTTATCTAGTTTTAACATTTAGTTTGTTTCTTTCTTTTAATATGATATCTTGCAATTGAGGCCTGCATGATGTTACATCACAATTACGTTGCACGAGAGATTGAATGGAATAATGAAAAACCGTTAAAAGAAGCGTTTATTAAAAAATAAGCGGTCGGGCCAATCATGACAACAAATGTGTACCTTACCTGGCTCTCATGAAAGGCTGAGCATGATTTCGGAGGCCCTCTCCCCACGGGGCATGTTTTTTACTAGCAATCGGAAACTTCCCTCTCTCTGGAGCAAGCTGTAGAAATAGAAGCACAAAGTCTTAACTTGTAATTGATTAAAATATACAATTATCTTATCTCATTATAGTCCGTCATGAAACCTGTTATGGTTCTTAAATAGTACCTTTGGATATTTCTCTTTTTACCTCCTCAGCAACAGCTTGCAACACCAAGAGGACACAAATAAAGTATTGCTGTTGTTGTTGTTAAAACCTATGGATTCTTCTCTACGTACATAGCATAGCTCCTAAGAAATAGATTGTTAACAGTATACCTTGAATTTTTTTATTTACCTCCTCAGAAATAGTTTGTTAACAGTACCTTTGGATATTTCTCTATTTAGCCCCTCACAAATAGCCTGTTAACAGTACCTCTGGATCCTTCTTTACTTACCTCTTCAGAAATAGCTTGTTAATTGTACCTTTGGATCTTTCTCTACTTACGTCCTCAGAAACAGCTTGTTAACAGTACCTCTGGATCCTTCTTTACTTACCTCCTCAGAAATAGCTTGTTAATAGTACCTTTGGATCTTTCTCTACTTACGTCCTCAGAAACAGCTTGTTAATAATACCTTTCGATCCTTTTTTAATTACCTCCTCAGAAATAGCTTGTTAACAGTACCTCTGGATCCTTCTTTACTTACCTCCTCAGAAATAACTTGTTAATAGTACCTTTGAATCTTTCTCTAATTACCTCCTCAGAAACTGCTTGTTAGTAGTACCTCTGGATTCTTTATTATTTACCTCTTCAGAAATGGTTTGTTAATACTACTTTTGAATTTCTTACCTCCTCAGAAATAACTTGATTTAAGTAAAAGCGACTCCAATTTTCACAAGGTTTACTTTCTCTGGTTTTTGAGCCGAATGTGATCAAAACGTAGGCAATGTGTCATTAGACATGCTTAACTTGACAATTTTTAGGTGCATGCAACAGGACTTCCTAGAATGCTCGTGCTTTCGGTGCTTGCTCGCAATTTCTTCGCGTATGCCTCCAACTGCAATGCTTCGTATGTTGTATTAGGGAAACGTCATTTACTTCCTTGGTTATGATTTGCTTATGTGTTCGGGTATTTATTGTTTACCTCCTCAGCAATGGCACGTATATAATAAGTTTGGATTCTTCTCTACCTGCTCAAACATGACCTGTATATAATAAGATAGGATTCTTGTTTACCACCTCAGCAATGAACCGTCCCTAATAAGTGAGGATTCTTCTTTACCCTTTCGCAATGGCCCGTAGATAATACATTTGGATTCTACTTTACCTTCTTAGCAATGGTCCGTACATGATAAGCTTGGATTCTACTTTACCTCCTTAACAATAGCCTGGGTTGTACTCAGCCTCCTAGGCAATGGTCCGTACATAATAAGCTTGGATTGTACTTTACCTCTTCAGCGATAGCCCGTACATGATAAGATTGGATTGTACTTTACCTCCTCAGCGATGGCCCGTACATGATAAGATTGGAATCCGCAACATCCTCCAATGTATCGTATTCCCATATTATATGCCCTCCTGGCATATTTTTGTACATCCCATCTTGTTAGCGTTCTTGGCTCAAGTGCTGCAATAAGCAATTTGAAGGTAGCGGTTATCGATCAAGAAAAGATTAACGCGTAGCCAACCAAGTTGATTATGAATTTAATATCATTATAATGGTTCTCTATATCAGCCTTGTTGAAGGAGTAAAGATCAAGTTTTATCAATAACATTAGACTGTATAGTAAGAAATTTGTTTAAAGGAATCGCCTATCATATATTATACGTACAAATTAAATAGATATTCTATCATTTTCTTAATTATTTTTTTCCTAGTATCTTCAATAATTGTAATCATCAGTAGTATATTACTTCTTCAGTTGCCAAAGATACTTAAGTCAACTTTCTACTGATATAAAAGAATCGAATAAATCACCTTTGATTATGAGTTTACCGTGCTCTTATTATAACAGCGATCTCCATCTTTATTTTCTTTATCAACTGACCTATTCAATGATCACGTATTGGATTTCTTGTAGTGCACAACTGCATTTTCGTACAACGCCGCTATGTCCTAAAAACACCCTTCGATGAGTAAGACAAATTGTATGCTATTACTATCACAATCATCATCGTCGTCGTCATCATCATCGTCGTCGTCGTTGCGATAATAGGGAGCTTAAGCAACGACGACGACGATGCCGAGGACGACGCCTAGTAAAAAATGAATTTATATTTTACAAGCGAAATTCGCTACTGTCTAGATTTGTTCGGCTCGCCAGTGCCTCTAAAAACGTATCTAAACTAAATATGTAACGACCTGTTCATTTCATGTTGTTGTTTTGCAGAGGACGGCAAAGAAATGTACTAATGCACGTGCACAGCTATTGTTTCGCTCATTGGACCTTTTGCTCAGTTACGTTCTCGTTGCCGTCGTTGTTGTGGTTTGCTTAAGCTGCCTGTTCTTAAAATGTCTAATAAACACTTACCAAAGGGGGATTCTCGTGTATACCCCTTAAACCCAACAACGTTACCATCCGGTACGTGATAACCAAAAGGCTGAATCATTAGGTGTGGCTTGAGACCTTCCTTGTCAAGAGATTCCTTCATCAGTCGCATAGTCTCAAGACTCGTGTCAGGGTCAAAACAACAGTTCAAGCCAACAATGTCAGCCCCTGGAGAGAGGCAAGTAGTAGATTAGTATATGTTGATCTTCCTGCGTTAGGTTCAGTACGTCTCGTGTTTGTTCTATCTACTCTTGATTTCTCCCAGACGCATCTTGTTTTGCATTATAAAATTAGTATGTGCAAACACGGTAGTTGTGTGTTATTTCTTAAATGAATCGCACACACAACACACTAATCAACGCACGTCAAATGTACACCTGAAAATCACAAATATTTGCGTGTACTAAAGACAGTAACAATTTTCTGTCATTACTGTAGAAAAGAACAATGTAAAGCAAAAATGAAAGAATTCGTCTGATTAAAAAAACTATTATTTAAAATTGAAATTAAACTCGACACCTAGAGATCAGAAAATGAGACAATTTTAAGCCGTTTGTCTGTCTCGTAATGATGCGTTTACTCGGCCTGCCTGAGTGGTAGGCAAAGGTGAAGTCTGCACGCTCTATCAATCTCCTTTCATCCTTCCATCTATCTTCAACGTCACAAACGTGCGGTAATTTTGACCCAACCCTTCCAAAACCTATTTCGCCGATTGAATTGACATTTGGCAAAAACAATATTTATCATCTAAGTTTTAATTCGATTATCGACATTTGCTGGTAAATGGTTTTAGTGGAAACAAAACAGCTACATCCGTCGTCATTTTGGGCAAACGACGCGTAATTTTTCGAATTTGAATAGGCTTCATTTCATTACTAATGATAATAATTATCTTGGTTATCAACAGTTCGTTTACAACCATCATCAACCATTAGTTGCACGACTACAAACTTTTGTACAAGATAATGTATATATCATCTCAACAACACCCTTTATGTTAGTAGCAGCTATAATCATCATTATTGTCATTGTAAACCTCTGTGACTGCCAACTGAATTTTCATCACTACAGGGAATGATTATGATCATTACAAACTTCTCAGCTCCATCAACTATCAAAGCAGATATACCCATTCCTGTTGTTGTCAAAAGCCCAGGTATAATGATAATTAAAAGGTTTATCTACAGACTGTAATATACGAATACAATAAAATGTACCTAAACTTGTTTTTAGTTAAATCACTCAGGGCCCCTCTAGATATTAGCCTAGCAACTGAATGGAGTACCCTATTTAAATAAAGGTTGTCCTTTTCCCTATCTGCATTCTTATCCCATACCTATCCCTATATACACTTTATCCCTATCCTTATCTTTATCGTTATCCCTATCTTTATCCTTATCGCTATCCTTATTCTTATCTCTCTATGTTTCCTTATCCCTTTTGTTATCCTTATCTTTATAGCTATCCCTATCCGTATCCTTATCTTTATCTTTATCTCTTTATGTTTCCTTATCCCTTTTGTTATCCTTATCTTTATAGCTATCCCTATCCCTATCCTTATCTCTTTATGTTTCCTTATCCCTTTTGTTATACTTATCTTTATAGCTATCCGTATCCGTATCCCTATCCTTATCCCTATTCCTATCCCTATCTTTATACTTATCCTTACGTTTTCCCTTACTCTTATCCCTTTTCAAAGATAATCATTATTATCATGTTATGATAACTATATTATATTACATTATCAGTTAAACATAGTATTATAACTCATATAAACACGGTATGGTATCTCAACCAAAAAAAATTGGGTTTCCAGGGAAACATTGTTTGTTGTACCTGCTTTGGCCAGCCTAACAGCACATTCTCCAGCTGGTACACCAGCCCAGTCTCCCTCTGGTCCTATAGACATATTAATTGCAACTGGTTTGCCTGTGGTCTTCAGAACCTCAACCGCCCATTCAGCTTCTTCCACATGAAAAAAGAACTAAGCACAAGACGTCAACGTTAAAAATTTAACACGATACTGTTTACACAGTCAGAGGATACTGAAATTTCGCATTTTGGAAAATAAATCAAGAAACTCTGTCAAACAAGAAAATTCAAAGCACCAAATAGCTTTGAACCAAAATGATTTACAAGTAAAGCGATGCGGAAGATCATAACAGCAAAATAGACGGACGTGACAGATAATACTCCAAATTTGGTAACGTCCTCTGATTGGTCAAGAAAGTGTTCGAGCATGGTTTAGAAATACTTGCTTTAAGTGTGACAAACTTCTGAGGCAATATCTTTTTATTTTACGTTATTGTGCATTGTTGATGTTTAGGAAAATTTCTTCTCGTATGTACTGTTATTGGTGTTTTCTGGCTGTTACATAAAGGATGTAATGGAACCTTTAAAAATCGCTAACTGTCTTTTCTTTTTAACATTTTAAATTTCTTTTGCTATTTCTTTGTGTTGAAGATAAACCAAGAGGTATTGGAGATTTCGTATAACATATAAATTTGAATACATAATATCAAGTCTGTATATGTTGAATAGATGAAAGCATTACGTTAGTAAGTGATGAAGTTATAACTGTACCGTACTTGGAAATTCTAAAGGCTATACCCGTTGCATGCACTGTATATTGTGACAGGCTCTCTATGTTTGTTGAAATTTACACGTGGTCGGTAGCTTATGATTTGTGGCCGCACATTAACTTCATTGTACAAATATCTCCCAGAAAATAGATCAGATGAACACATGCATTGGAACTATAACTCTAACATTTATATCTTCTTGGAAGCATCGTTCTACCTTCAAATTCTTTCCAATTTTATAGCTATGACACATTTTGCAACGAAATGCACAACCCAAAGCGAAGTTAATAACAGTGTTGACAAAACTTTAAAATCTGATTCTCCATTGAAGTAAAATAATTTAAAAATTAAGGCATAAAAATACAATTATCATTTAAGTATAAACAAAACCCGAAGATGCTCACGTAGAGCGAAAACGTTTGTTTATACTTAAATGATAATTGTATTTTTATGCCTTAATTTTTTAAATTATTTTACTTCAATGGAGAATCAGACTCTGTAAATCGTCTGTTTCTACATAAAATTTATCAAATATAGTTTAAACGTCTTCGATTACAGGAGTTTCAATATAAGGGGTCCCGCGTAAGGTTGACTAGGCTTTTTCCCCAATGATGTTTATATTAGTTAACCACAATTTGCTTACGCTTAGTTCAGACGACGAACTTCACGATCACCTGTGTGGAATCTAATGCTAATAAGTAAATTATGTTGTTTTTATTACGCATTTTTATAAGAACCAGTAAATTTTGCCGACGCTCACTTGTTTTTAATTTTTTGGCGATTTAGCCTCAACTTGTTACTAAATTGTCCTTATTTCTGTGAGCGGTTTTTACTGAAGAAAAAACAAAATAAAACAAGGCATTGGAAAATGAAGCACCTTGCGCCACACATGTATTGTACAGCTGAATTTAGAGGCGAACTACCTTCATTGTTTGTGGATCAGTCTTTACAGTGAATCTATATGTTTTATGCTGTATCACTAAGTTTTAGTCAATTTTCTACCACAAAAACTGTGCTAGTAAATCAAACCTCAACCTGAACTTTTTCTTTAATTGTTTAATATTAAATTTTGGCAAATTTGAGCCTCGTTCTTATAAAGTTGTTCTTATAAAAAAATGCTTGACTACCTCATTTGTATTAGATTCGATTAGATGCAAAGTTCGCCAGACATCTCTGGACCTCAGAATTCAAATATTAGTGAACTTGCGGGATTGTTGTCAGACTAAGTATACGTGGTGTTTGTGTTTATATCCAGTGTAACAAAACTTTAATTGTAGATATACTTTTTGCTTAAGAACAAACTTTATAATATTAATATTGTTGAGGCAGAAATCGCGTGAAAAGATAATTTCATGGCATATAATTTTAATGAGTTTCAAATACTTATTAAACCAAGAAATCATGAGACAATATATGTTCAGCTAGTATTTAGCTGTGTGTTCTGCTACTAATGATCATCATTCATTGAAAATCAAAAAACTGGAATTTGTTGTTTAGGCGACACACTAATAATACCTCTATTAGTGCGCTGTAATTTATTATGAGCACGGCCAAAAAACAAAGCGGTAAAGAAACTTTAGGCAATTATTCCTACGGAAAACACGATCAATAACTACAAACTCATAAGAAAGATTTTAGCCAGAAATTGCCAAAAAAAATTAGAACATCGAGCCTGAATAAAATTTGATTTTATTATATAAACAAGAGTGTCTTATAGGGTTTTCTACCACCGAGAAATGTCGTATTTAAACACGTAAAAATACGATATTTTTACGTGTGTAAATATCATGATCACTTTTCAGCCAATCAGTGATCTTCTTACAATTACCATGGCAACTCGCGCCTCTGCACTGCTAGTTTGCCGTCGCGTCGTACCTTCAGTTGGAAATTATTTTTGACAATTCTGTCATAAAACATGTAAGTC
>JAODFW021486069.1:0-13936 GCA_027575235.2 Palythoa mutuki
CACAGTTTGTCATCCTTTAAATCTCATCTTAAAACTCACCTGTTCAAACTTGCATTTAATCTGTAATTAGTATTTAGTAATTAGTAGTAGTTTTTAATTATATTAGCATTTTGTTTTCTTTTATATTAGTATTAAGTTGTTTTTTAAAATTGTAAAGCGCTTTGAGCTTACGAATTAAGCGTTATATAAATAAATCATTATTATTCCTATAATACCAACTTTATCAAAGAATGAGGCCCCCCAAACGCAAGTTCCCCATTCTAAATTGCTAGGAGTTTATATTGACCAAAATCTGACTTGGAGTGAACATATTCAAAAGGTGATAAAAAAGATTTCATCTGGCATCGGAGCCCTGAAACGAGTTCGTCCATTTGTTCCTATAACAATTCAGCATTTGATTTTCAATTCTCTTATTCAACCCCATTTCGGTTACTGACGCGTTGTTTGGGACAAATGTAACAAATCCCTGTGTGACAAACTTCAAAAATTACAAAACGGTGCAGTGAGGATTTCGACTTACTCTCCTTGAAGCAAGTGCCAAATCTCTTATCGAAAGTCTTGGCTGGAAAAAACTTGAAAGCCAGCACAAAGTTTAAAAAGCTGTTATGGTCTATAAATCCCTAAATAATCTCGCTCCTTCCTATACACGGTCAATGTTTATAGACCGTGACAGCTTAACAAACTATTCTTTGAGAGACACTGAGGCCAAACTGGCTATTCCAAAACCGCGCACAAATTATCTGAAGAACAGTTTTACCTTATTATAGGTAATTAACGATGCACTTTATTAACGCGAATTTTAAAAATTTACGTCATCGTTCTTTTTAAGTATGTAATTTTTGTTTATCGTTAATTAAAAAGACCTTGATTTGTTTCATATAACATCAACTCTTTTAATATCAAAATACAATATATTGACGTAACTCAGTTCACTATCACAACCTCACAATCAGATTGTTCAAAATTCGCGCACTAGAAAAACGTGCTATCAAACATGTTATGGTGCTGAAATATATGACACATCTTTTGCAGCCATTAGACCTAACAGGAATGGATCGGTAAAGAAAATGGAAAAGCGTTCTTTTAGTTACTACTTTACATCGACTATCACCGAAGCAATGATGCAAAACCCGCAAAGAGATGTTACTACGATAGAGGTTGACCCGAAATTGTCAACATTGACGCCCATGCACGCGAAGCTGCTGATAACCGTCTACGATTTCCTTCACCAAGAACAAGGAAAGCAGATAATTCTCAATGGAGGGAGAGCCGCTAATATAACTGAGGCGGTGAAAAAGCTAAAAGTACGGACGTTGTACCGTCTATATTTATTATTTATTATTATAAACTGTATTACATTGCCTTTTATGTTCCGCGTTAATTTAATTACTTTGTCAACTACGGAGATGAGATTCGCGTTTTTATAATTACATTCAAGAAGCAATTCACGTTGATTAGATGTCGCGTTAATTTATGTAGCGTTAATAAAGTGCATCGTTAATTTCCTATAAGGTAGTTACGATCGATTGTAAATATTAGCGTAACTGAACGTTCTCAGTGCAATTTTATGACTTGTATAACATTCTATCTATATATCAATATTCACAAGTGCAAATGAACTTCAAATTAATTCAAATTGAAATAAATTCACATCCTAACCAACCAGAAATGAAGCAATCATCCATCATGCTATGAAAAACAAAACATTTTTTTTTAATTCAGTCAATTATTTTTTCACCATTTTCCCCCTTTTTACCCTGTGTTAACAAAACACTGCACTGCTCTCACAGCTTTGAACCTGTGGAGTACTAATTTGACCCCAAGAAATAACAATTATTACCCCCTCATTTTATCATTTGGGTAAAACACTATAGCTATGTCTGAATGTATTTTTGAAGACGTTTTTTCTATTTTTAGATACCAAAGATAGTTGGTTGAGGTAATGCCCCGCTAACCATTCAACTGAATGTGTACTAGGTCATCAGTCCCAATTTACCACCATCCCAGACGAGCAGCCTTAAGGTAGTTCAAATGGGTCTCAGAAATAAATTTATATAAAATACTATATACGGTTAAAAAAAGTAAGCTAACCGTTTATCAATGGAAAAACAATCGTAGATTTCGAATTTTCGGTCAATCATTTTGTAGAGGGCCTCAAAAGGTGTGAATTCTCACACATTTTGGATTGAGTCAAAATTCAAATTTTTTAGTATAATTTTTCGGTCCGGTAACTGTACGAACTTTTTAACGTAAAAATTTTAAACACATACCCAAGGGCATCTTTATAGAACATAGCCGTGTTTAAGTTCAAGATGCTTCTCTACAAATTTTGAAAAATCTTTATTTGTACCGTCTGTGTATTTCAAAAATTACGAATCTGATCTGTATTTTCGAATTGAAGACGGCTATCATATCAATTGAAAACTATACGATTAAACAACGTTTCTTCCAAATTTTTCTTCGAATACTTTAATCCTTCTTAGGTTTTATCACTTTTCTTGAAGCACTGTAAAATGGCCTCGAACTTTCGGCCATAAAACGTCAATTTTAAGCCAAAATTCTTCTGTAAAAACTAGTTCCCAGTGCCCACTGGGCCAATTACCGCTTGTTTTGCGGGGAATAACCGACGTATTGTCATTCAAAATTTCCTGTTTCTCGCATCCCGATGCCAAAACAATGACGTAGACCCTAGCAACCAAATAACATTGAGAAAACGATGAATTTGTCCAGCGGTTGTTGTGCGGAGTATCTAGTATGCATAGTCCTACGTGTGAGTTGTGACAGTGTGAGTTGTGACAAAGCAGAATTTGGTTCCCGCAATGATCTTCACAGTGCGAAATACAGAGTGATTTGAATTTTCAGGGATCTAAAAGAAAAGTTATGCGATCTAAATGAAAGAACAACTATATGGATTAGTGTGAAAAGTGTAGCCCAGCTTTCGGACTGCAGGGTCACCTGCCAGTTCTGGTCTCCAGAACCGGTGAAGAAATATTTCAAATCATCGAAGGATGGGATCGTCTTCCTTGTGGAAGATTGTAGTAAATTTTCCAAGTGTACCTGCTCTCCTGGCGGCGAAAGCACAACAGAAGAGGACAGTGACTACAAATTACGAGATAGGCAAAAATAATTTTGAAACCGACTCTTCGATCAGTCAAGATGAAGAGTTGATGCCAATTTCGTCCGTTCTTCCCAGCCCGAAAAGGTTAGATTTCAATAAATTTATTTTGTTACTTAGTTTTTCCAAAAGTCCAGTTTCTTAGATATATTAGATTGTGGAAATTGGTTTGAAGTTACTTACTACCATGCCACTTGTAATCTATGTGTACTCATGCTTTACAGACGAAAGCTACAAAAGGAAAACAAAAAGCCAATACAATTGCCATTGAGATACCACGTCAAAATGACTTGCCAGTTGGAAAATTTCATCGAACAAATTAATGCTGTGTGTAGATGTGCTACTCGAGGTTGTGAAGGTACAAATCTAATAATGTTTGCTGTATGAACTGGTTATATGACTAATGCACTCGATATTTGCTATTCTAGGGTTGTTTGTAAAGTTATACATTTGCTGACCATTAGAGCAAGTATATTTTGATACAAAATCAATATTTCACAAAATAATTTAAAAAGACAACTTGCCATTTTAACTTTTATTCCCTTCTATATCTCAGAAATAGTTTGGCAGTATTGTAATGCCACATTTCTTCATGACAAGGAACATGATTAGAACTGCAATAACACCAGAGAGATGTGAACAAATTTTACTCAAATTTTCTTTCAGGAAAATTAATGGCAATAAACTGCGAATCCAAAGGGCCTGGTGGAGTTGTCAGTGTTGAAATGTCCTGAAGTGGATGTGGGATGAAAGTTAACTATGCAAGCAGCATGGTTTGCCTGAACGAATAAAAAAGAAAATGTGTGTCATTTGCCTTGGGCGTGTGCTTTATTATATGAGGTCATGGTCATCCAGCTTATCATAAAATTCTTAAGTTAGGTTTAGGAATGGATACACTTAGTGAAACTAATTTTTATAAAATCATTAAAATTGCCCATGTGAAAGCTTTGCTTGATGACATCTGTGAAATGGGTAAAAGCTGAGATGAAAAACAAAAACCATGAGCAGCTTGGGAGTTGGAAGCAGGCTATCACCACCTCTACTGGCTGCTGGCTTATAGGGGCCAACGTAGTGTTGTACATTTGTTATTGTTAATTTTGTACAGCTACAAGAAACGATACTCTGTGACAAATATGGGCTTTATTGGCTATAATAAGCATTTCATGATGGCTGCAGTTGGTGCTCCAGATTCACCTCATGACTCTACGCTACTACAAAACTGTGAAATATATTCTAGCATTGAGAATGGTCATGTGTTACCCAATAGGTCACTAAACCTCGCTCCCCACGGTGAAATCCCTTTTGCAACTGTAGGTGATTCAGCCTTTCGAAGCCATTCTGGGCTTCTGAAGCCATATAGGGAAGGGACAAGAGTACCCTTGGAGAGATACTTTAACCTGCGACTTTGCTCTGCACAAGTGGTTTCAGAGCATGCATATGGCATGCTGAAAGGACGATGGAGAATTTTGTACAGAAAATGGAGTGCAGTTTAGAAAACGTTATCGTTTGCATTTGCAATCACAGAAATAATCCATGTAAACCGAGATGGAGTCTTGAAATAAATTATCTTGGTCTTATTCGTGGAAATGGTCAGGGTCCTGATGCTGCCACAACAAGAAAAGTAGTAGCTAACTGGTTGTGGGGCATCAGGAAAAAACGAAATTATCTTTTATGACAATTAAAAGTCAAGAACTAACACGTCACAAAATTCTTAGCAATTTGTTGGATGTATAGTCCAGTTATTTTGAAATTACAGGCTTGCCATAGTTTGTGCTTGTGTCCTTACCCCTCAGCATAAAAGGGTAAGTACAATTAGAAGCAGCAGTGATCATTTCAAAAATCTGCAATTGCCAGTGCTGCCAGGTTACTTTGTCTGCCTTATCTTATCCCCTGATTACATGTATCAACACTTTCCCTTTCTTTTCTGCCTATAAGAAAATTTCTAGGTTTTAGTTAAGTTGTTTCAAAAAATTGAGTAAGAGATTTTACTGCTAATTTCGGGATTGGCTTTATTATCTCCTCTGAAATTAGTGAAGTGCTGGATTATTGTGTTTTGCCCAAGGTTTGTGACTTTTACAAGCCGAGTGAAAAACTCAAAAAAAAGATCCCCAGATATATGAGGAATGGAAACAAACACATGAAGAAAGCGGTGAATGCCAAAAGTATTTCAGTGGTTCTAGTCCAGCAATCAAACCAGCTGCGGCAAACATAATTTGGAGTCGTTCCATTTCCAAGCATAATTTTCGCAAAGTACACAGACATGGTCTGTGATGACGATAGCAAAGCCTTCAATACAGTGTGACATATATATGGTATATGTGATGACTGCATAGAGTTTGAAAGCATGGACAAAAAAGTTCAGCTTGCAAAGAATGGCAAAACATGGAAGAAGTTGATCGTGGACGAGTCAGTAAACTGGACTATATTGACCTGTTGCAAAACCATTATGGCAATGCCATAAGGAAAAATGTGGACCGCAAAGCAAAAACAAGGGCATGGATTGACAATGTGATAATAAATATGCAGAGGGGCATCAAAGCATCACTTTATCATTCAGTGAAAATAGAAAAAGATGAAGACACCAATTTTCTCACAAGGGAATGCAATCTTGGTGTCGCTACCAAAAAGACAAGGTACTAGGATTGAACACAGAGTTCGAAAACAGGGTTTATGGTTTGGTTTCACAGGTTTTTAAACTTATGAAAAAACTTGTGAATATTTTGCTTTTCACAGGTTTTCACCAACAGTGTGCCATGCTAGAATACTAAGAATGACGTCATTACAGGGAATTCTCAAATCAAGGCCTTGATGTACTGACCAAGCAATAGCAAGGCAGAGGTCTGAGATTTCCCTATACCGAGTGAATGGACGAGATAATGTTATTTATTATATTGCCCCTTTTCAGCATTTTTTAATGGCCTTAAGGCAAATAACTCCAGTGGCAAGCAATCTGAGAAAAATTTTCATGATTATTCATAGTCTTACTACAAAATCTTTTGTTGTCAACAACCAATCACTGCATGTGTAGTATCATGGCAATATAACAATACAAAATATGATGTTTCTATTATGTTTTGTTCATAATCATTCATATTAACATTGCATGTTTTTCCCTTTTTTCATGGGATGTTTTTACAAGTTCAAAATTCTAGATGAATAGATATTATCATTATTACACAAAAACATGATTCATATTATGTATCTAGCACAATGATGGAATTTAGCCTAAGATTAAGCAAATTTACCGGCACAAAGCTTATTCATAAAATTAAAGGAATGAATGTTTTTATCGCTATTTATAGACAACTGAATAGAACATATTCATGTCCTGTTTTAATATATAAAAATGAATGTGTGTGCGGAAAAAAAGATATCTATGAGATGTATTATATTTATTTATTTATGGAATAATATAATAAGACAAATGATAAAGTTTTACTACCCTTGCCACTTTGTTTATAAATTACCATATTTGCTTGTGTATATGTTGATACCATGTATAGATTGAGCTATATGTTGATACCATGTATAGATTGAGCTATATTTTTGCTTCCAAAATCAATACTTTTTTAAAAAATGTTGTCAATTTATTTTTTGCCCTCGTATCAGTCGTGGTCAGTTTTAAAGCCAATATTCTTGTTTCAAAACCTTGACTTATACAGGCAAATATGGTAGTTATGGAACAAAATAAAAAATGGCAAGGAAGCATGCCACTTAATTTCTTGAAAGACAGAAAAATCTCTTCAAACAAGAATCTCTTTATTCTCCTTTGCGAAACATCAAATCCTGAAACAATTGATATCTAGTTCTTCACACCAAAGCTTCCAGCTTTAAAATTTCGGAAATTCCATTTATTGCCGAAAGACCTGTACAAACAGCGATTTCAGCCAAACCTGCAGCATCTTCTGCCAATCTCATAGGGAAACAGCCGCTTCAAAATGTGAGAACAAAAAGAAAGCATGAGCGTTTTTTTCCAAAAACCAGAAGGGTAACTTGCTTACTGTCGATAAACGTAAGCACATCAAGTACACCGATACCTCAATTCCATGGTTGACTTATTCTCCCTCTGTTAAAAGTGGATTTTGTATCAACTGTGTTTTTTTTTTGCTACAGAGACTAATCACAATTCATGTAAGCTTCAACAATTAAAATCCTCCCCACTTCAACCTCACAGCTCCGCAGTACAGGAACTCAAAAAGAGCTCAGATATCAAAAGTTCCATCACGTGTCATGGAACATACAAAAATAGGAATGGATTTGCAGTTAAACGAGGCTAGACAAGAGCTCATTCATAAAAACAGAATGCAACTTGAATGTCTGTCGAACAAGATGGGTTGCCAGGATAAATGGTCTTGCGATTTTCAAAATGACCAAAACCGCCATCTTGCCAGCACTTCAGGAGATCTCGGAATATAGGTCGTATGAGCAAGATGTGCATTATAGAGCTTCTGGAATGAGGAAAGCGATAAAGGAATTTCGGTTTATCGTTTCTTTTGTTACTATAGAATTGTTTCTTAAGTGCACCAAACTGTTGACATGACAGCTTCAGTCCCCTTCAATTGACACAGGAAAAGCTAGAGAAGAAGTTTCTAATCTTTACCTAAAGATGGATGAGCTACAAAGACAAATTGATGCGACCCATGCACAAGTTTACGATGAGGCAGTTGCCATTGCTGAGAAAATCAAAGTAAAGCAATCAAAACCTAGAACGACTACTCATCAGTTTCATTGAGAGATTGATTGTCTGAGTACTTTAAAGGAACTGTCATCATTCCTTTTCTAGACGAGGTTATTGGTCAAATTAATGGGAGAAAAGCGTTTAAAGTCACTCACCCTGCTTAACGTGCATCAAGACATTAAAGTAGAAATAGAAATCATCTTCGACCGATTTGTACTTAAACACCCCAGAGGAATGTCATTACTCGATATCCTGAAGGGCGAAAACCCAGATAAGTGTGATTAGTGACCTTTTTCAAGGTGCTGCAGTTTGGCACCTTGAATAACATGGTACTACACAGTTACTTGAGTTAAGAGGCTAATGAGGTCAGTACTTATCTCCTGTTAATCGAATGAAATTCTTTGACTCCGCCCGCCTGGACAGGACACTAATCTATCGCAGATTAGCCCCCAGCAGAAGCTGGTACTCATTTATACTGCTGAATCAATTGGAACATGTCGGGCAAAGTGTCTTGCTCAAGGACACAACACAATGGTCTGACCACTGAAATGGAATAATGTATATCATTTCATTAATCCTGCCTAACATTTTTTGCCTCAATGTATATCATGTGGCTGCCTAAAAGGTATTTTGCTTTTTTGAATAACATTTATCAGTGAAACTTCAAAGTGAAGTTGAGATAATGGGGGGGGGGGAATAGTTAAAGCATTTTGGATAATGCCCTTTTGGGGTGTGGCCCAACTTCCGGTGACACGGTCAGATTTGCAGGCTGGATCTGCCCCTGGTGACTCATTGATAGAGAGTTTAACTGCCTAGGGAAAAAAGGCATAGCTGTGAAACTACATTATTGATGTTAAGTGAACAGTGGATAACGGAGAATATGTAGGGCTATTTTCTAGACATCAGCAAGGCCTTCGACTTCATGTACCTTCTACTTTGTCTAGTCAAGTTGAGAGCCTATAATTTTATGAACAGAGTCTGACATTCGCGGAGCCCTACTTTATAAAAGCTACGAGAGTACAACTGGGCAAAACCACCAGCTCCTGAAAATATGGATAGGGGCAGTCCACAAGGATCCTCACGGCCTTTGTTGTGGATTCTCACGGCCTTTGTTGTATCAAAATGACTTGACATACATTGCTGAGTCGAACATTAGCATTTGCTGACTATCAACTATATGAAACACATTAAAAATTTAGATGTTATATAACAAAAGCTGCAGGATTGTGCTTAATAGTTACTGAATGGTGCGAGGCAAACCTTCTAACGGCAAACTTTTCCAAAAATGGTAACATGTTAATTGGAAAAAAGTAAAACCATCTTGAAGACCTCAAACCAACAACAACGTCCAAGGGTGAAGCACTTGTTAATCCAATTCAATGATGGGGAGTGCTCGCCTTCAAAGTGTTTGGAGTTCCTGGCAACTTGTACTTCTTCTGGTTCAAAAAATAAACTGTAGAATAATTAGTATTGAAATAAACATTGTTATTGTCTTTATTGTTTGGGCTATTAAAACTCATGCGGGTTTCATTTACGTTCCGCAAAATAGCCGTTACTTATTTTTTATTTATATGCACGCTCATCAAGTCACTCTTTTAACTCACTTAAGAAGGAAGAATGAAGCATTTTTACATCTGGTCGGTGAAGATGCAGAATCGCTATCACTGCATTCTTGGGAGAATGAAATGGTTAAGAGAAGCCCAACTGGAATACTGTTCAGAATTACGAGACTCTGATTCTCATCTTTGTTCGTGCAGAGCGGGAGAGAAACTTTTCATTGTTTATAGAAGGACTAGAGAAGCTTGTACACTTGTTCTTTATCCTTGATCATAATAATTATGCACGTTGAACTCCATATACATATCAAATGTCTTCCTTATTCCGTAAGGGGAGAGTTTGATGAACAAGGACATTGGGCAAATGTCGAAAACAGGCAAACTCTTCTCTGCCATCATAATTGATGAAGCGCATGAGAAGGAAAATAAGTCAGTAAAGACTGCTAAAGGTGCAATCGGACTCACAGACAATCCACTTAAAAATAAAAAAAAGTGTATTAAGACGTTATAGACGTGTAGGTGTAAACAACAACTAAAAGAATCCGTTCATAATTTGAACAAGTTAAATTTGAACATTATTTGTTGTTCTGCCAATTTTTGCTTCACATGTATAAATTTTGTTTTCTGAACTTTTGCAAAATTTTACGAAGTATCGACTAACAATTTACAAATAGAAGACTGAAGCTCCGTTTTAAAGCTAGAAAGAAAATTGAATAATCATAACAAAGGCCTGCATGAGTCACTGATGGAAACTGATATAGAAATGTGCGTAAAATTAACAACAACAACAATTTGGGGGTCAGCGGTTGTCGCAAGGGGATCAACAGTTGTCAGCAATGGCGGACGTGTATTTTATGACTCCGTTACTTAAGCGAATTGTAAGTGAGTTTTAAGTGAATTTCACTTATTAATTTCACTTCGTTTTTGTATATTTGTTTTATATTCTTTAATGTTTGTAGTCATGTTGGATGTGTATACAGTTAAGCTTATTGAGGTTAAACTCCGCCCTCTGGAAGATTCTTTGCAATTCTTTAATGCCAAATACGAAAATTTGCTCGCTATAGTCAATCAGCTTGAGGAAGTGAACAAGTATCTCATTGAGGAAAATAATAGATTGAAAGCCCAGTTAAACTCAGTATCCAGTGCCTCTAAATCCGAGGATAATGCTCTAAAATCGGAAATTAATACCCTCAGTAATGTTTTAAAGCAACACGAGAACATTCTCGATGAAATAAAATAAATATCGCCATAAACTTGTCCTCTTCAGCAAAGTAACACCTAACGTCTGGTTTGAAACTGCAATCAAAACTTTTTTATTCGTAGACAGTGGATGTTTTCTGGTCCCGAGATTGCTAGACTTCTTGACCAGTTTGAAGAAGGGTATGCAACAAGTGGTGATGGAGATGTTTCTAAGAATTCTAAGAGCCATGAAATGGGACAAGCAACCCAGACAACCAAGACGTTCCAACGACAAGCAAACAACCTAAGCTATGTTATCAAGTGCATGGGAAACCCTTTTTTCGATGATTTCGCGGAACTAATAACTTTGGATAGCAGAGATTGTGTAGATCCAGACGTGGCAGAAAGTGTCCGTGATCTACAAAGCATGGGAGAGGCCCACTACCAGACTTTTGTAAAAGATGTGATCACAAACTAAACAAAATCCATTCATGACAGCAACAAGAAAAACAGCCTTTATCTCTTCAAAAAAATCTAGCAAGAATAACCAAATAAAACAAGTAAAGAAAATCAGAGCACTTACAAATAACGTGTCTTTATTTGCACAAATGTATGTTGCAATGCAGAGTAGAGACAGTGATCTATACCTTCCTAGTACAAAATCAGAGCTACTCAAGTGTATTGTTCAACAGGAACCAACAGTCCAATCAGATACACAAGTCCAACCTGATCCACCACTATGATGGTGTAGTGATTGTACACAGCCTGCCAACGAGCGTTGCCTCCACCTTTGATGAATATGTAGACCTTATATTTATTCCATGTGATTCCCTAACTTCAGCATTCATCTCGAGTAGACAATGTTTGGGATACTTATGTTCCAGATAGTCTGAAGGAGTCAACAAGACAAAAACGTGGAATTGTATGGCGGAGCAAAGTGAGTGGTAAAACGAAGCTTCCATCCAACTGTGGATGCCTTAGTTAATTAGTTCATTTAATTTATTTAAGTTTGTGAAGTTGTTGCTTATAACCTATAAAATAATATAATGATATTGCTTATAACCATGGAACAAAATCTGTTACAATTTAATTAGTTTGAAAAAGGTTGCAATCCAACCCATCTTTTACTGATGCGTATTTGCTAACGAAATCGGCTTCAGAAAGTAAAGAAATTGTATATTCGTGATTTTGTATAGAAACATTTGGCTCACCAAGAAAATATTTCGCTCCGTGATATCTTGCAAGCAATTGTTGGTTAGGTGCAAGAATTGAAAAACAAAAATCAAAAAATTCTCCACAAGGAAAGTAAGCAGTACGGGATGTATTTTGAGCAAACTTGTAAATTGTGCAGCAAAGTAGTTCTGGAAGACTTCGCAGTGCCTGTAATCCATATAAGACAATACTATAATAGGCGCAAAGACCAAGTCAAGGCAAACTTTGCCAGAGGTTGGGGCGCCTTAAAATCTTTAGCTGATACTCCTAGAAGATTATTTTCTCTTTACTTTTGACAACTGCATCGCCAAAGCATCATGTATCTTTAACATTTTTCGAATATGCATTTGCCATAAGTACAAATGCAAGTATAAAATTAATTTCCTTTTTATAGCTGGAAGTATCTAGAAACAGTTGTACTACTGGGATTAATTTCAAAAGAATGCAAATCCACGAAAAAGGAAGACAGATATGTACTGAAATCCATAGTTTGGTAAGTCTGAATTGACGTACTCGGTTGCATAGAAAACGTTAAATCAGCCTGTGAGAACGTTTCAGAAATCTACAAATTCATAATGTATCGGTGAAAAACTGCGAAGAACACTTTCGCACTTTCAGATGCAATTTATTTTTGAAAAGCAAGCTTAGATACATTGTCATTGCATAACTTTTCAATTGCTAGTACGAACGTGTGGTAGTCTGATTTATATAACGGAACGTTTCGGCAAACGTTGAGCTATTGCACTGAATGTTTTTGTTTCATTCTCAAATGTGTATTTAACTATCTTAAAACGACTTGATATGTGACCAATGTTCGTGTTACATCTTTTGTTTCGTCTTTTGCTGCCATTAATAAAGAAAACTTTATTTGTTTATTTATTCACTAATACTGTAGGTACCTTTATGGGGTAATTTCCCGGGAAGCGATTTCGGTATCTGGCATTTGTCAATCAAAACTGTCAGCCTTTGAAATTACGCTCTTAAATCGAGAACACCGCTACAGCATTTTGCAGATTCGCGATTTTGATTCATTCAGTTCTTAAAGCTGTTGAAACCCTTCACAGACGACTAAATGTTGATACAAAGTTGAAAGCTAAGTTGAAGAAGCAGTTCTAAGGAGCATTTCACCAACAGATGGTTGCTTGACTCGCAAAGCCTGCCATGATGAGCAAAGTTTGCTGTGAAGACCAAACTTTGCGGACGTCTTATTTGAGATTGGCTAATCGCGAGAAAAGTTTGCTTCTTTTAGAATGAAATGAGGACTCTCACGATGATTGGTTGAAATATGAGCAAAGTTTGCCCTTTCTGGCAAACTCTATTTTGTCCATATGGCGTTAGGCTAGTCCACAGTGTTTTGAGCGAGTGTTAGCTAAAGCATTGGCAAAGGAGTAACCCCATTCCAAAACTCAAATAACTAAGGCAATTTCAACATCAAAGTTGAAGTCAATCAGACAAAAGTGCCGTTTAGCTATTGATGAAGGTAGACGAAACGGCCATTGCAGAGTATTTTTACTCTAATTTAAAATGGGTGAAAATTATGGGGTGGTTCTCCTGCATCGACAACAATACCATCTGATCTTTTGGAATCAAGTGGTGGTTCTGAAAACATTGGCCCTACTACTCCAAATTCCTCGAAAAGTTCAAATTCTAGCAATGAAGAGAATTCTGAAAGTCAAGATAAAGAAGAGTTGTTACCTTTCAGTGTAGTACAAGAAGGAAGAAACTTATTAAATTAAAAACTAGCTGATTATAAGAGTGAAAAACGTAAAGGAAAACTACTGAATGACAACCAGTTGGTTAAATGAGCCCAGGTGGAACTGAAAATTTACAAAAATGCTAGAAAGGATGGAAGCCTCAGATAGGCAACATGGGGAGTAAATCAATTAGATTTTCGGCAAAATGAAAAAACTAACCAGCTCAATTGCTGATTGCTTTGCCCTATTGAGGCAAATAATGCTACCTAAAAACATGTGTATTCCCCCCCACAACCCAATTATTACCAACAAAATCAACCAAGTGACTTTATGCAGTCGACATGTGTGCCTCAGTCATTGGAAACACGGAACTATGCACAGTATTCAGTGCCTTATTTTCTGTTGAATCTATTACGCAAAATCAGATTTGTTATATTCATTTCAAGTTTTTTATGTTGATACACATTCTAGAAGGATTCACGTTTTAGTTGAGAATTATCAT
>JAODFW021487055.1:0-13921 GCA_027575235.2 Palythoa mutuki
GTTATAATAATAATAATAATTAACTTATTTATGTGTCAGTATATTTCGCTCTGGAGCTAATTGAAGACACAAGTAACATAAATACATAAAAGAATAAAATATATAATATGCAATAAAATTATTGTTAAACGTCATTGGCCAACCTTTGATGATGGCGGAGGTATGCCAAAACATGTTTCAAAATAAACCGCGAAGGTTAAGAGTTGTCTTGTTGATTTTAAAATTATTAGCTTCGCTGCTGATACAACGACCATAAGGCAAAATGAAGTTTTTTGGTATTTGTTTCTTGTTATACTTCAAGTTTAAAATTATTTCTTTTTCACAGTGTCCCTACAGCCATGTCAACGTACCACCAGCATACCAGACCAAGAGTTTCAATGGAGTGTTCTACGTATAGTCCAACAGTCACGTTGTGGTCAGTATTGCCAGGTAAAACATGACTTAAACCTACAGCTTTTCAAATAAAGGCAGATATTGTTACCCAGTAGTTGCATTGGGATCACTATTGCCTGGATATTGGCTGGAGACATATACTGTAACCCAACAGTCACATTGCAGCCAATATTGCCTGTGAAACTTGACTGAGACCCACAGATATTGTAACCAAGTCATACTGCAGTCAGTATTGCCTGGTAAAATATGACTGAGACCGATTAACTGGCCATTGAAGACAGATATTGTAACCCAACAGTCACATTGTGGTCAATATTGCCTTGGTAGTGCCTGAAGACAAATATTGTAACCCAACAGTCACATTGTGGTCAATATTGCCTTGGTAGTGCCATGAAGACAAATATTGTAACATAACAATCACATTGTGGTCAATATTGCCTTGATATTACCTGAAGACCAATATTGTAATCCAACAGTCACATTGCGGTAGATATTGTCTCGTAAAACATGACTGAGAGACCTACAAGCTCAAATAAAAACAAATAATGTTCAGCGGTTTCCGGGATTGCAACAACAGCTGCACGTCATCCAGGTTCTAATCACAAGACCAATCACATACAGTAATTCAGGCAACACGTATCTGACTACATGTTTGAACTATGGTGAAGCAACTTTCTGGGATAACAAAACTATAAAAACGTGTACATCAAAGGTCGCCAGTCATTTATCATTCACTTTTAAACACAATTTAAAGAAGATCCTAATTGCGGAACTATAGGTTTTTCTTGTAAATGTATAGATTAGAATCAGTAAGTATTTTTAGCCATTCCCATTCTATATTTTAACATTTTACAGTTTATATTTAAAAAAACCTATTTTTATTCTTACTATAAACATTGTTATTTATTGCTGAAAAGCCCTGAGGGGAACAATAAAAGTATATCTATATCTATCTACTGTACTGTATCATTCATAAGGTGCGTCGCGACCTTGCAAGTTCAAATGGCATTTCGCGTTCTCCCCAACAAGATCAATGACCAATTCCCAAGAGAAATTCCAGGAACAGGACAGCTGATGAGATGTTTTGATTGTGATCAGGTCACACGCTGAATGCCAGGTGAACTCTTAATGTATCACTGGGTTAGCACTTTTCCTGGAATTCCTTGCAGGTTCCTGGAATTTCCTTTTGTTTTTGTTTCTCGCCGTCCACCGACAAAATTTCTTGAGATTTTGAAAAACGAAATTGAAATATGAATAATAATGGTTTGGAAAAACATTTTTAGATTATCAAAAAATCGCGATAAAACATTATTTAAAAACATTATAAAAAGCTCAAACGCGAGACGTTTCAACTTTTTCATAATGTCATCAAGACAAAAAAGTTTTTAAATTACAAGTATTAAGTACTAACAAGAACAATAAATCGCTAATTAAGAAACAGTATACAAAGAAAAATGTTACAGGTTAGATAAAAAGTTTCGCTTGGTATTCAAACTAGGCTTGGCTTTCTTGAGATAAAGTATTTCGAATACTAAGCAATCAAATCTGCTTTGACACTTTTCAAAATGTTGAAATGGATTTCATTCAGTACATGGTTACTCCCGTGAACTTCAATAAAATGTTTCTCTATTGCCGAGTTTTTGTGTTCGGCAACGTGTTGAAAAAGGTGTCTCTGTATAGCTGACATAGATCACTTTCATGTACAAAAAAAGAAAATCAAATCAAATTAAACTGAACAAAATACACAAGAATTTCGTAGTTGCCGATCTCTTAGCTCGCTTCCATCATTCTGTCAGTATCATTTTTGGTTCTAAAACTTTAGGCGCTGTTTTACAACACTTTTGAGGGCGTATGCAACTGACTTTCGTCCTGACGCAACAGTTAGACAACTCGCCTATTGTAGTGCTTCCGACGATTCATGCAGTTCGATTTTTTAAAAAAATTTTGCCGATCGACCGACCCATTTTGGGCTGAGTCAGTCGACGATTAACAAAAATAATCGGAGATAGCCTTAGAGAAAAATAAGAATAAGGACTGCTGTGGTTTTTTTTTTTCACACAAGAGATTTTTTTGTACAAAAACGCGCGTTTTTGCCTGCGAGCTGCATGTACATGTGTGTAATACACGCTTTTTCTTTTATACTGAAGAGCAACTTCAGTTATAAGAACAACGAGGCTCAAATTAAGAACAGTTTAAGAACAAGCTCAGGTTTGATAACTAGGAAAGTCTTTGTGGTAGAAAACTGACTAAAACTTAGCGATTCTTCACAAAACATAAAAAGATTCACTGTAAGACTGCTCAACAAACAATGAAAGTAGTTCACCTCTAAATTCAGCCGTATACAATACATGTGTGACACAAGGCGTTTCATTTTCCAATACCTTGTTTAATTTTATTTTTTCTTCAATAAAAACCACTCACAAAAATAAGAACAATTTAAGAACAAATTGAGGCTGAAATCGCCAAAAATTAAAAATAATGAGCCTCGGAAAAATTTACTGGTTCTTATAAAAAAGCGTGTACTTGAATTACGCGCGTTCGCTTATTTTCGAGCTGTATAATTTATGTCAAAGAGTTGGTGAAGTAACTTAAATCAATTTTTACTAGAAAACAACAATTCTGAAATTAACAATTTTGAGAGTTTATCTCGGTGGGCATAGTATTGTAGTTCTAATATTATTTTTCTAGTGATTTCACCTCGTTGAATGATAAAAGTTTATGCGACGACTGGACGCATTGGTGGACCTCAGTATTTTGCGCTTCAAAGATTTGTTAATTGACAAAATTAATATAAACTTAATCGGTTTGTGTTCGTTTCGGTAATATATGTCGATCTTAAAAATGTATTGTTGCAAAAAAGTCCTTCTAAAAGCTCAAGGAGAAAGAAGGTATATAGTCAATCACTAGAAATTACTGATAACTACATATAAAGTGCGGTCGAATTTTGTTCAACGCATACTGTGTTTTATTGCCGTCCCTTGAAAATAAGTTTCCTGCATTATTCGATAAATTGTGATATTTTGAAATTTTATTGTTATGGGAATGCGGCCAAGCTTTCAAACTAACCGTATCGTAAATTTCCGCATCGTATTAAATCCGTATACTCTTTTTCTAATCGAAGAATAAATAATGTAAAATTTCACAACGGAATGTTTACACTTGCCAGAAATTTAAATTCAATCAGAGTTTATTACACGCAGCATGAAATGAAGTCTACACTTTGTAAGATGTCATTCGGATTTTACTTTTTTCACAGTTTGACGAAACTGCAATGGTTCTTTAATCTAGAATTTATTGACCGGCACAAATCGGAAAAATGTATATTATAAAAAGAGCGTTTATTTTGTCATTGCTTTTAAGTACTAACCGTTACTAGATCAAATGATATTTTTGTCATTTCTCTGGCGCCGAATAGCTAAGTTTAAGACAACCACGAAACAAGTTTCATTGTAGCAATGTAGGAGACAGTAGTTCGTTTCATAGTATCGAACCTTGAACAAAAGTTTTTGTTTTAAATTCTTTTTTTTCCATAAAGAAATTAGTTTTACACGCACTATAGTTGTTTCAACCAAGATGTCTTTAGCGGTGTTTTTTTTTTGTCGTGTGATGGAGATTTAAGGTCGGTTCATTATATCGAATTCGTCACGAAACAAAGCTATTTAGAGTCATGAATTCGTAAAGTTTTATTTGAACTAACTGTGTTTTCAGTCTCAAATGACCATAACTTTTTTTAAATGATCTTATTTTGTAATAACAATCTTTCGAACAGATTTAGTGAAATTCATGTTTCTGTAAGACTGTAAAAAGAATTTAAAAACAATCGTTCAATCGATAAAACAATCCGTTAAAACTCTTTGTTTCTGTTGGCCGGCCTATCTGTACAGAGCCTTTGATAACTGTATCTTTGTATCACTTGAAAATTTGAAGAATAGTCAGTTTTCCTTTTAAAGCTGTTATCTTATCTTTTCAAAAAAGTATTTTTCCTCTACCAGTTTTAGTAAAATTAACTACGTCGTAAACATTTACTTTATTTGAAGTGTCAGCCGCGACTCTCTGTCCACAGAGTAATCACTGCGCGGACAACAGTAGATACGTCAATTTACAGGCAAGTTTGATGAAATTAATTTAGTTTTTTTTTCTTCATTTTAATATACGGTAATGGATCTGGCAAGTAATTACATTATTTTGTTTATCAGCGACCAGGTGGAACATCTCTTTGCGATCACCCACAGCTTAAATGTTGAAATAAATGTCACAATTTGTGGACAGCTAATTAAAAGTATATCATTTATTAATTAGTACCAAACCCAGAAAAGGTTTTAGAAACGAATTCAAGCTTTTTAAAGTTTTCTTCCAAGAGTTTAAATTCTTGCAAAGCAGGTTACAAAACTTGAAACGCTTTTAAAAGAAGCGTTATATCTTAGTGTTTTTGTGTCAACAAGAAACGGTAATTAAAATTTTTATCCGCGTATTTTTTAATAGCCGATCTTTGTTCACTTAAATATCGTCAATAGTTTGGTGTCCGAAGATTCTTGTATCAAGTCGATTATCTTACAACACTTTTCCGGACGCACTGTTTATTTTCCATTAAGGAAGGAAAAAACTCGAGCCGAGATGTTTTCGTTGATAAAGAAAAACTTTTAGAATTTAACAAAATTGTAGTAAATGACTCACACTCATTTCTGTATTAATTTTGATTTTCAATGGTAGAGCAGAATTTTTTATATGTGGTTGTAAGTATTTCTGAGCTCAACAGACCCCGGGCTCTATATTTTCGGCACGTGCTACCACGCGACATATGGCTGTGTGATATGAAAAAATTCTATATAGAAAAATTTTCAAAAATAAGAAATCTTTTGTTTGAACGCATTGTCAAAATAAATCTTCATTCTTATGGAATATATTTGTGGTTTGCATAAGAATAGGAAATAGAAGCAAATACATCGAGGCTCTAATTAGCCTTTCAGTGCGGCCGATTAAAGGTAAAACAGACCTGCTGGTAACCTATAACGCTATTTGAGAAAAACCGAAGCGAATAACGAGAAATAAAAAGCTTGTGGGCATAACGCTAGTCAAGATTACTTTATTCAAATTCACTGTATGTATATCTTTCAATTAAATACTCGCTGTTAATCAATTTCCCTGGTTTAGATTGGATGTTGGCAAACATATGCGCCCAACTGTGTTAATGGCGGTAATAAAACTTTTATCAGGGTTGCAAATCCAAAGCTCTGAAAACTACAAGAATTCGAAGGTGGACTAAACAACTAATTGTCTGATACGTTGTTTAACTCTAGTAACATGAAAGAGCTGAAAGCGAATTCGAATACTAAATCGCTGGACCGACCCGGCGTCAATTACACGCCGTATATGGAAAGATTTGTAACAACGAAAATGTATCAAAAATGTTTAGACCTATACCAAAAAGTGCACGACACTTTTTTGCCTTGAATGAAGAGCGAGTTTGTTAACAATGCATAGCTTTTTCTTCAATTTAAAATGCGCTTCTTTGTTGAGTGAAATGAGATTGAAAACGCAAAAAGCAGTGTTTGTCAGCTCCAATAACTTGCAAAGAGGTCGTACAATAATGCCAAGAGCGGTGTGTAAACACTATTGTTCCATAGTGTTTCGTTTGAATAAAAGTTGCCTATGAACGGAAACAAAGCTCCCTCTACAATGACAGATTTCTGTCAGCCACGTGCACATTTATTCTTCACGTTCTTTAAGTCAAGTATTTTGTAACTTGAACGTTTTTTTGGTACATTTAGATACGTTTGCGAGTTAAGTGCGGGCGGAAATTTATTATCTAAACAAATCTTTGACTCGCTGGATAGCTGAAGTAGTGGCCTCTTTCGAATCAGTCTGAAATTGTATAAATGGATCTTTAGCATGCAGGTTTTTGCTTTAAATTTTCAGCTGGTCTCGAAGGCAAGCCCGCCATATGGATTTGTTTATGACAATACTCGAACATTTTAATGAAAGAGGCAAGTTTTTTAGGGGCTCCCGTGGTTCAAAACACATCTGCTCTCACCGCAAATTATTTACGTTCTAAAGGAGAGGTCTGGTGTCTTGTGAAGGAAGTTTTGCTTGTCGAGTGTGCGATTGGCTTCTATGCAGTGTCACGAAATTGTGTCTACTTTCCAACAACAATTGAGAATATCTTCAGGTAAGATTGTCAAAGAATTTCTTGCAGTTTAAAATTTTTGAGTTCTTAATTGAAAGAGTTTTTTAGAGAAGACAATATTTAAGTGTATCAGTTTCATTGCTTACTTTATTCGACTTAAATAGAAGAAAATATAGGAATTGGTTGACTAGCCGTAGCATTCGCTGTTCAACAAAGCTTCAGAAATAACCCTTCAAAATGATTTCTTTATTAACATATTTTGTGAAAGAACTGTTTCTAGCTCTAGTTTTATCTAATATACTGCGATAACAGAGTGTATGTGGTATTTACTGAATTAAATACACTCGCCCTTTTATGTGGCGATTTGAAACTAAATTTTGTAAACAGTAAAATTGCGGGAACACCAAGTACATGAGATAGATTATGTCCGGAACTAAGTGTGTTGTATTAAAGATTCTAAGTCCAGATAATTATAGAAGATTTTTTGTCTTTTTATGGATCATAATTTATCTTTGACGTTTTCATTTTGCGATAATCGTGGATAACAATACTTTCTTCTTTATTTAAAATCGTTTGAGTAAAATTTATGGAAATGTGTCGGCCTTAAATATGACAAAATGTGTCGAGATTTATCATTTATGGGACGTGAAACCAACCGATTCGTTTCTTAATTTAGCCCCACAAATATTTTGAAAAAGCAGCTTTTAAATATTTTATTTCCTCTAGAGTCGACACTTATTAAGTATATAAGTGAAACAAAGTTTGGCATTGATGAGTAAGATATAAATTCGCGGTGGAGTGTTCTGTTAATTTGAATAAAATCTCAGTGTGGCATGAGTCTCCTGAGAAAGGATACATTAATGCGACCAGGTTTACTGATTTTTTCGCGATTTCTAAACTTATCCATGAAATCGAGTCCGGAAGAGCCAAAACTGAGCACTGAAATAATTTTTGGTTAGTTCCAGTTGCTTTTCAAACAGCTAAACTAAGCTTAGTTGTAGCTTCAAGTGTACTTCGACGTCCGTATTTCAGTAAAAAGATTTCAAAAGACTTTCTACAAAACCCTGAACATAAAAAACAAATCGAATTAAAATTTCTGAGCGGTTTAAGCAATCTTCTTGTGTTTTTTTTTTTTTTTTTGCTTTTTGGTTCTGTTTTAAATATCACTTTCCCTGTTTTTGCAATATGTGCAATGTTTAATCTATTAGTAGGAAGTTTTGTAATAAAGTGCCGAGTCAATATAAGTGAGTTCTTTTTCTCTGTTTCGTACATTTGTACTATGTGCACATCTTAGAAATTTCATTAGGACTACTACTGTAAGTAAGTTTTAACTCAAGTGCAATGTATTATATTTTTCTTGTTCACCTAGACAAATTTTAAGATTAGAAAGTTACTCAGATTTTCTAGGTTTGCATGATTTATATACGGTGCATTTATGTGTGTTATGACCACACACTTCTAAGTGCGAGCCACATTCGCTCTCGCTATCTGATACAATGACTCCAGCCGTCTAATCTTTGTATTCATACATAAATATATCAATGTACATATATAAAAGAATATTCTACAATAAGAATATTTAAGTGGTTTTGATTAACTTTGAGAAAACACAGACGTTTCTTTCAAGGTTACTTTTGTACGATACAAATTGATTTGAAAACCTTTGCTCCGGACAAAATGTGAATTGATACTATGTTATAGGGCGAAAAGTATTTTAAGTCACTAACGAGATTTTGCTTGGAGGAGTTGTGTATGACAGTTAGGATTAAATAATTTTGTCAGTTTATCTTGGAAACAGAATAGGACAAGGCCAGAAATGTCTTGATTGACAGTGAAAATGTAATTGATGTCAGACTGTTTGGCAGTGACATCACATTGCGAATTCAAATTGGTTTAATTTTAGACTGACAACCCTGCTTTCATAAAATTTTGCGTAGTTAAGAGGTATTGTTTTGGGATGAAAGCGTTTTGGATGGCAGGAAAAGTGCTTTTACTGTGAGCTATTGTTTCTATTGAACAACCAAAACAGTAGGCCTTTTAAGAACAAAACCCATCGCTCATAGCAGTCGCTTATTTTCACATTCTCTTAATCCGACACGTCTGTTGTTCTCGCACCCTTGAGATTTTGTAATCACTTTTATATTCAGCGCTTGATTAAACTGTGATGTCCGTCAGTTCGCGGTCTTCAATTCTGTACTCACTTTTGCGCAAACAAATCGCAGAAAAAAACCGAAAATTCTGAAATGTCCACAGTGTCTATAGTAAACCGCGGAAGAATCCTCACTTTCGTACACGTGTCAATCTTCTTTAGAGGAGTTCTCTGATTGGCCAGTCGGTATAATAGTGTTAATTTTAAAGGCTGTTTACTGGGCACATTTCAGGGAAGATTGTATTTATTTGGGCTAAAATGCGAATCGAGGAAGACCTACAAAGATAAGTAAAGAGGTGAGGGACATAAACTTTGGTTGCTAAAATTTATGAAAACAGCATACATCAAATTAAACTACGTAATTGTAGCAGCGACCAACTGTGGGGTTAATAAAGCTGCAATTAATCGCGCTCATGTGAATATTCACTCGAGTACAGACTCGCCACTTGACCTGCTATTAAAAGTAACTAAGTTGTGCTTTAAAGCTTGCTCTCCGAGCTATTAATGTGTTTCATTTTGTTGAAAATTAAATCGTTAGCGGTTTTTTTCCCACAAAAATTTATTTGATTAAGGTTAGAAGTTTACTGGATTGGATCATTTTATTTTAATAGGCAGAACTGATATTTTCACGAGAATGGAGAACGAAAAATTTCCTTGTGTCAATTGTAACTTTTTCTTGTAAACACTTAAAAAATATTTTTTTTGATGTTGAAGTAAAATAATTTTAAACTCTTTCTAAAACAAGTCGCTTTTATTTAACACTGACTATTCGACCATTGTTATGTCTATAAACTCACAATAACACTTTGAATTAAGTTCTTTAAATGAAAGAAAGAGCTAAGGAAACGCCTTCGGTTTTATTTGCTTATCGACTTCCAATATACACTGCCAATAAATGAACACAAACCTTAAAAAGCAACTCTTCAATAACCAAATAAAACTTATTGCTACATGATTCAATTTACTCGACTTTTTAAGAGTTTTGTTAAACTACAGTATATATTAAACATGGGGTTGTATTTTATCGTAGAGTATGCCTGCAATCGAGTCGATGAGTGTGGAAGACAAACATTGTATTTGTGCCGGCTGCGGGGCGAAAATCAGCGATAGATTCTATTTGATGGCAGTGGATAAAAGTTGGCATGTTGACTGCTTGAAATGCGATGAATGCGACCTACGACTTCACAACGAACTCACGTGCTTCACAAAAGACGGGATTATTCTGTGTCGCGAGGATTACTATCGGTGAGAATAGCTCTAAAGCCTAATATTTCTTGCTAGCGACATAGTTGATAACAGGTCTTGTGAAGAGGTGATAAAGATTTTAATTGTAAAAACTGTTACTTCAATAGGTTGTTCGAGTCAAAATTGTCGTTCGTCGTGTCCAACGCGAGATTTTAGCTAGAGCATTGAAAATAAATTGAAAACAAAACTTGTTATTGCAAAATTTATAAAAGAAAAATAAAACCAACAAGTTAATTATAGCCACAAAGGCTTATTTCATTTTTTGTCTCAGTAAATCGCAAATTCGATTTTGGAAAGGACGATAAGTTTTTGTTCGTCTAATATAGATCGCTCACGCATTAATTTTCTTTTCAACGTGCGAAGTTGACTTGAAAGTCTTGTTGTGTCCGAATTACTTTCGTCACACGTGTAGCACTAGTTAAATTAACCTAAAGAAGTGAAGCAGTAAACACTTCTTGATACGCTGTGTTTAAACATATGGTCAAAATTTTCAAAACTAATTCATCAAAAAAGCCCAGCTGATAATAAACTTTATCATCTGTCTCTTACGCAGAACTGTTTCGTGTACGATGAAATACGAACGTTCTAAGGATTTGTTACAAATTTTTATTTTTTTTTTGCCATATTTTCTCGGCTATCAGATAAAATACATGTCAAAAAGAGCAATACAAGACATGACAGTGTAACAATTCCGATCGAGTGGAGGATATAGCTTCTCAAAATTTTAAAATAACAAAGAAGATTCATATACAATTGGCCGAACTTCGTTAGCTCAACATTCAGTATTGTTCAGTTTTGCTTTCTTATCAGCTGTTTAGATTTTTCGTATCAGAAACGCGATTTTGAAACACAATTTTGTCTTGTTTATTCAACTGAATTCTGTATAAAGTACCGTATCTCCCAAACGCGCTAATCTTTTGTAACGCTTTTAAAATAGAACTTAGTGGAGTCGTTCGTTTCAAAACTTTTGTGTATAATTCCAAAGTAAGTGCATCATGCAAGATTGAAAAGCAAAAATCCTTGGAAAAGCTGTTGCTATCCGACCTTTTTTCCCGTTTCTATGAACCCAGTTACTTTTCTCTTTATTAACACAACCGATATTCATGTCTTCTTTAACAAGAAAATATCATCAAATCTTTCCCAGTGTAGTTTTTCTTTCAAATCTGTCAAAATGTCACCTCAAAAAGTCACAATTCATTTTGAACACCCGCCAAACTAATTCCTCGTCAATTCGCGTTTCTTTTAAACTTATGCGTTGTGTTTTATTTAAAAATTTTAAACATACCAAATGAAAATGTCGATTTTCTGTACACAGATTTATATACATATTCGTTGCTTAGTTAATACAAATAAAGTTCCTGTTCGGTTGATTTTCAATATTATCAAAACTGTCAATCTGTTTATTCCTAGTTCGGATGTTACCCGAAAAAAACTTTGCATGAATCTTTTAGACTGGGAAGTGATAAAAATCTGTAAACCGTGCTCGATTGATATTTTTTTATTAGTGTTATTTCTTGGTAAATATTTGGTAACCTTGCTGTTAGATAGTTGGCTGCGATTTTGGTAGCTTAGTTACACGGAATGAAACGTGACAGCGAAGTATTGAGACGGAGTAATAAGTAAATATTTTGTACAAATACAAATTCTTTTCAGCGTTATTTTCTTTATATCGCTCAAGTAGCATAAAACCATCTGTGCATTAAATTCAGCGAACAAACAGAAGAAATTCTCACAATTACAAACTGCAAACAATAGACCATCTTTGAGCTCTCTGTTTTTATTGATAAAACTTTAATTTGCGCTCCATAAGAACTATAACAATTGAAAACTGAAGTGTGGACATAACGCAGTCAGTAAATAAGAAAACCATTTCAAAACCCACGCTATAAACTCTTCAAAATTTCTTTTAATGGCATCAAACGTAACTTAGCTTCAGATTTAGCTTTTAAAACCGTGTTTGTTCAAAAGCTGTCCTTTGTTTACCGTCGAGTTTTCTTTTTGATCTGCCATTTCCGCGAGATGGATCTCTCATTATATTTTCCACGCCCATTTCATTTATTTTGAAAGGGATTTGATACTCCAATGAATTTAATTAAAGCTAAGAACAACGGCTGCTGCAAACACCACAACTTTTTTTCGTCTTTTTCTCATAGACAGATAAAGAAAGTCGCTGATTTATAATAAAAGTTTCAACGTTTGTGTGAACAAACAGACAGTGTAATATGCTGCCTCTTGAATTGTTTCGTGAGTCGTTCGGTTTATGATTTTCGTTCTTTTCATCAAAAAAGTGTCAAATCGTGGAAAATAAAAATCGAAAGGTAGTCGTTTTGGCCCCATGGTTAACAGGTTAACACTTGGGTTTTGGGATATAATTGTTAAACATATGAATTCTACTTCTCGCGCTCATAGTCCTAATAGTCGCTCCGAATCAATTTGTCACATTTTCCCACATCAACGGGAATCTTTGATACTATACTCTCGATAGACACCGCGCGAATTTCTCCTTAGTACAAAAAATTTCGAACCATTCTGTCACACGTTCACCTATATTAACGAGGATGTTAGATCTGCATATAGTGTACTGACTTATGTGTCTAAACACAACTGGACTCCATTATCATCCTCTGGTCATAGTCCGGGAGGAAACGTCGTAAAATTTAAGTCCGTGGGAATTTCGTGTTGAAAGCAAGCAACCAGTCTAAAAATGTTCATTAGAGTCTAGTAAACATGAAAGTTTTGGTGGCAACTCTGCTAGGAGCAGGGAATTCATTCACTTTTGAAGTAGAAGGGTACTGCATATAATGTAGGCGGGTACCATTCTGAGCAGTGGCTAGAGGTGCACAAGCGCCGGGAAGGGGGGGGAGGTTGGTCGAACTCTGTCAGGCTCGGTGACGTTTCTAAAATAATTTGACAAATTGCCAGATTTAAAGAAAAAGCTGATCGCCATTAATCAAAATCCCACGAAAACGCTTGTTAATCACACAAATACATGATAGATAGTACCAACGAAGTGCAAAACGTTTTGTTCATCACACCATGCTATAGTCACGTGATGCGCATGCAAACATGTCCACATATACCATGCTCAATATAAGTTGTTCAATATTATTTAATTATTTATTAGTCGATGTGCCGTCTGTATTTCAAGTTTATTTGTGCTTATTCGAGCACATTTTTGTATATATGTACGGTATTAATGATGATTTAACTTTGAATATATCTGAGTGCAAAGCCGCGTAAAGTCTCTCCAAAAACACGTGAAAGTTTACAAATATTCAAATGCAAAGGCGAAAAGCAACGCTTTGACAGAATGAGATTTCTTTTTCGTGCTTGTCTGATAATTTCGCTAAAAATATATATAACTTACTTATAATGATAAAAGGCGTTTTTAAGCGCTTGTGGCTACTGCGATTTGTAGTTAAGAAAATTTATAGTTAAGAAAACGTTGTGGATATAGCTTAGAACGTTTTTTTATACTCACATCACTTATTTACGTGGGGGATGGGGAAGTTTATCGGCTGACAGTTGAATGATTCCGAACGATGTTTCGAAGTTTTGCGGGCTTTCTGTGTTATTTGGCAACTTACCTAGGCCTCCTGTGGTGGTGTTACAAACTCACTTACCTGCACGATGACATATAGTGGCTACCGTCTATCGACGCAGTAGCCACAAAAAGGCTTGTTTTAAATGCTTAAAATAAAAAGTTAGAATGAGCGTTTCGACTGTAGTCATGTTCAGATAAAAAACCACAAACAAAAAATTCGCGCTAACGTTTATATACGTGTTTCAGTTATTAATATTTTGCTCGTGACGGTAGGCAACGAGTATAGGATTCGGGGTCGGAAAATAAGAAGTTTGAATGAACGTTTCGACTGTAGTCATGTTCAGACAAAAAAAAACACAAACAAAAAATTCGCTCTAGCGTTTATACACGTGTTTCAGTTATAATATTTTTACTCGTGCCGGTAGGCAACGAGTATAGGATTCGGGGCGGGATCTTTTTTTTGTGT